>CAEFZY010027725.1:0-33222 GCA_903066815.1 Brachyrhaphis roseni
GTTTTTTGCGTCGGGTTTCCCATTTGATGAGTCGATTTTCGGATTTAATCGGACATTAAAATCTCCGCCACATATTAAAATCCCCTGACTTTTTGTTGTCATTATATCGACTATTTGTTTCTAAAAGGCCCAGTCACTAACAGGAGGAATATAAACGTTAAGGAGAGTAATCATGATCCCTTCCACTTTGCCTGTAACCAGAACAAATCTGCCTTCATTGTCTTTATATTCTGAAATGTGCTCATAATTTACAGTCTTGGATATGAGGGTCGCCACTCCTCTCCGCCTCCCCGATCCATGTGAAGAGAAGTAAACATGTTTACATCCTGAGGTGTGTCTCTTGCAAACAAGTGACTTAGATTTAATCTTTCTTTAATTTTGATAAGATTCTTTGCCTCTTAACTGGATTGAGTACTCCATTTATATTAAATGATGCTATTTTTAAAGTTCTGTTTTGCATCTTCCCCAGACCGCCATCTTTGGTCAGGGGAAGATCCGCTGGTCCCAGAGGGGCCGCAGCTTCTCCTTATAGTTGGAACCTCGGCCGGCTTTAAATTCGCCCTTCGTCGCTCGTCGGTCCACTCTCGTCCAGGACAGCTGCTGCTGCTCCATGAGCGTCTCTGGAGGTTTGATGGTTGCCACGGTGAAGCCTCGTCTCTCCTCTACTGTATCGTAGGTTTTGGAAGAGGGTCTGGATTGCGGATTTCTAGTCGGGATCCAGGTTAATATGATTTTCTTGCCAGGTAAATCATAAAACTCAAGACCTTCATGCAGTAAGTTTTTGATAAATGAGATCATTGTCGATTCCTTCTCGGATCCCTCCGGTACCCCATACATCCTTATGTTCTCACGTCTGGATCGACTCTCCAGATCCATCACTTTGTCCTCCAGCTTAGCGTGTAGCTTTAGCATAGCCGGGATGACCTCCTACATGTTTAGGATCCTTTCTTCTGCCTTCTTAATACGTCCCTCCACCTTCTCCATCTTCTTTTATGGTATCAAATTGATCTTTAATCCTCTTAGTTCTCTCAGAATCAGTTCGGAGTCGGCCATTTTTAGACGCTGTGCCTTTTTGATTGCTAGCTTCAATGCTAGCTGCTAATTCTTGCTGCTAGCCGTCTCTCTCACCCATCTGACTTCAGTGGGCATTTATTGCTTGAAGCAGTGGTACATCTTTTATTTCCCTTTTTAAGGAATTATATTGATAGATTTACTTAGACTTCTGGGTCGAACCACCATCAAGATGGAGAGCGCTCCTGGTTGAACCAGAGTAATTAGAGCATTTCTCCCATATAAACTGTTTTTTGGGCTTCAGCATGATGAACCATCAGAGTGGAGCAGGATAACTCACTCTGTTTTCAACATTTTTACAAATAAGAATCCCAAAAAGTGTTTGCATTTAAGTTCAGTATCTTCACTTTGATGCCACTAAATAAAGAACAGCTCAACCTCCAAATCTAAATCTGTAGAGTCAGTGGCCTAGTCAATGTCCAAACCTAGATCCAACTGAGGATCTCTTGGAGTCTGACTCAGCTGGAGACGGACCAAACGTCTGACTCTGGGGCGTAAATATTTATGCACACTGTGGAAAACCAATAAATCATTTTCCTTCACATTCGGTTACTTTCTGTTCTGATGCAGAACATCTCCAACTGAACTAAACTTTGTGTTTGGTACCATCTGGTACCAGTAGAAAGTACACCTGGTCAGAATGTTGATCAGACAGAGAAGGACAGTGTCTACATCCGGCCCTCGCTTCCATGTTCACCTTCAAACATCCAGGTTTCCACAAGGTTTACATGTTCCCATCATGTTCCCATCATGTTTTCAGCCCTCCTCACCGTGCATTTGTGCGGCTTCTCGCCGGTGTGTCTCCTCATGTGGACCACCAGCATATACTGGGCCTTGAAGGGCTTCTGCTCCCGGGAACAGTCCTCCCAGCGGCACACAAACTCCTTCTTCTCTCCGTGAATGTGGTCGTTGTTGATGTGCTGGTGGAGGAAAGCAGCTCAGGTCAGCCATGTCTCTGTAGCAGATACAGCTCTACACACAGTGCAGATACAACTATAGAAACCAGGTGATGAAGTGAAGAAGAGCAGGTGGAATGAGTGGGTTAGGGTTAGGGTACCCTACCCTGATCTGGGCCTGGACCTTCTGGTACCCTGGGGCTATCGGTTATCAGCTATCTGCTGCTGACTGTTACAGTCAGCATTTTGCAGCAATAATGTATTTCATGAGAAATAAATGGGTGTTCATTTTTCAAAGTCATGTTATCATAAATGTTTCAGTCTTCATATCTAGTTAGCAGGCTGCAGATAAACAGTTAGCCTGCTAACTAAATATGTAGCCTGGAGTATTTAGTTTGCTAACAGTTAGTTTGGAGGCGCTGGTTTATCCGATGTAGTGAGGAATTATGGATGTTGCTCACCATAATTCAATAAATAACCCCAAACTCCCAGATTAAAAGCTCCTGGATGGAAACAGCAGCATGGTGGCGCTCTCTCTGTGTTGCTTTGCTAACACAAAATGGAGGACGATGGATCTGGTTCTGGTTCTGATTCTGCAGAGATGTTTCAGTCCTGTTGCAGCTGAGAGACAGTAGGTCAGCAACGGGTGGGGGTGGGGGCGGGATCGGTGGATTTATGACTGCGCCCTCACAGGTCGGGACGTTGCTGACCAAGAGGTCAGAGGTCACCGAGAGCTCTGTGGGGGGCTCATTAAGGTCAGTTATCACCAAGCAGGAAGGACATCCGGGGCAGAACCGACCCAATCAGAACCATGTAATGACTGCCTGGTCCAGAGAGGAAGGACCTGTGGGCCAGAAGTTCTGTTAGGGTTCTGGGTGGGTTTAGATCCATCAGAACCAGAACCATTAATCTGGATTGAACTGGAATTAACTTGAAATGTCTTCAGTAACTGAACTGGACTGACTGGTTCGGTTCATATGGTGCAGGGGCCAAAGCCCGGTTATGGATGGAGGACCAGAACCAGAATGAAGAACTCCTTCTGGACTTCATCAGCTGGGCCGACCCGGTCTCAGAACTCTGGGTCACTTCACCGTTTCATAACCCCTAATCCTAATCTTGATTATTGGACACCAGACAGGACTTGAGCCAGTCTAATGCTCAACTGTAGATGGCTGTAGTGCAAACTGGCTGTGAAGCAGCTGGATTAAATAATCCCTGGGTCTCACGTGGACGAGCTGGTCCTGGGTGTCGTACTCCCTGCTGCAGCCCTCCCAGTGGCAGTCGGTCTCGTAAACGGCCTCTGGCTCCTGCTTGCACTCGTCCTTGTCCAGATCTTCGCTCAGGTCCAGGACTCCTCCGGCGTGGTCCTGATGGCAACAACAAGCGGGAGAGAGAACAACCTCTTTATTCTGACTCGTTAATCTGATCCTTAATCTGCAGCTTTGTTACAATCAATCAAAGGTGAAACCGTAAACGCTGGTTTCTGGCCTCCTGGTTCTGGTTCTGCTGGTCCCACCTGTGCGGACGGTGAAATGGGAACTGGACCCTCTGCTTCAGTCTTCACCTTGGTCCTCTTGGTGTTCAGCGGATTGACTGTGCTGCTGACCGCCGGATCTCCACCAGAGCTCTGAGCAACACAAAGACAAGAGAGAGAAGTTAGAGGAAGAAACGAAACATCTGAAAGAAGAGTCAGATGACCAAGAGACTCCTGAACTGGACTCTGGGTCGCTTCTGGATGAAGCGCGTCGTACTACCGCAGGGAATTGTCAGTTCATTAGATCTTTGGTGAAGCATTATAGATGTGTGGCAGAACAGATTACCTGAGCCATGCGTGGGGTGGTTTCATCAAAACCCTCTGAACAGAACCAAACCACCGCCAACCAGACGCAGCCGGGGCAGAAAGTCCAGCAGGACGCACCGGAGGCGTGTCTGACCCAGCTGATGAACATTACTCTGTGGTTCTGAATGGTCCAGAAACTCGTTGTATACAACTTTTGCTCATCTTTGTGCATTCCTTCTGATTCTGCTTAATGAGGTTTTCCATCCTCGGTGTTTCAGCAGACCAGTGGACATGA
The DNA here is from genome assembly GCA_903066815.1 of Brachyrhaphis roseni. Taxonomy (NCBI): domain Eukaryota; kingdom Metazoa; phylum Chordata; class Actinopteri; order Cyprinodontiformes; family Poeciliidae; genus Brachyrhaphis; species Brachyrhaphis roseni. The sequence continues at coordinate 4,043 of CAEFZY010027725.1, forward strand.
CGTTCTGGTAGGATCTCTGAGGGGATTCCTGATTCTGCAGTCTCAGAGTGACTCCAGCTCTGAGTCATGAACCTGCGGGCTGCAGGTGTGTGATGGATGTGAACGCTTAGACCTGATGAACATGAAGCACGTTGAGATGGAGCGCTCTCACTGGTGATGGACCAATGCTATGTTAGCACAGCAGGTCTTCATGTCAGATTCGGACTTTTCCTTAGACTCCCCAATGCTCCCCTTTACTTTGTGATTCATCCATCAATGCTCTAAGTTTTTTCGATTTATTGGCATCTTTTTCAAGTATGATTTGAAATGATTAGAACCTTCCTTTCAGGTGCTGCAGTTGTTTTAGGGGCAGCAGAAGAGAGACAAATAACTAAAACTCTGTAGCAGCAGAAATGCAGAGCTGGATTCGTCAGACTGGGAGCCGCCGCCAAGACTAAACAGTTTAGACGACTTTGAGATTGCAGAAACCTCGCCAAAATATGAAAGAAGAAGAGTTATTGCTGCTGTTGCAGATTGGGACGGATGCATTAGGAGTGGGGGCTTTGATCTACCCACTGACTCTGAACATGACACAGAGACTGAAGGCCTTTAAGCGCTAATGGAGGCAGAGAGAAGGGGAGGTTTGAGGCTGCATCAACGGAGGGGTCTAATCCCACCCAGACGCTCTGCAAAGACAGGATATGGTTCTGATCAGCGCTAATAAAGCTGTAGCGGCATTCCCAGAGACGCCGGGAAGGGCGTCAGCTGGAGGTCACGACCTTTCTGACACCTCTTTATTCAATTTTAGTCATTTATTCCTTCATTTGCTCATTTGAATTATTTTGCTGTTTGATCTTATTGTGAAGCACTTTGTGATTTTTATCTGTGAAAAGTGAGCAGCTTGTTCTCTGAACAATAAACCTGTTATTGTTTCATTAAACAATCAACCTTTAGTCATTAACATTTAAACCAAGCATGTTCATTTGTGGCAAGAAATCCAACTGATTTATAAAACTCAATATTTTTTCATTTTTATTAAGATTATTATCAACACTTTAATTTCCTGTTGTGTTCGGTGTTATATTCCATGATGGCTTAAAGCGGCTCTGAGAGTCTCATTCAGATTAACTGAGATTAGGACATATTTAGAAATAATAAAAATACAATTATTTATACATTTGAACAAAATCAGCATGTTATTCACAGTAATACTGGAAAAAATATGGGTCATATTAAAATGTAGTTGAACAAAGATTGTGTTTACTCTAAATAGAGAATGTAACTTTACCCAGATATCTATCATTTTTCCTTCTCTCCTTCCTTCTTATCTCCGTTTCCCAACATTGAAGTATGTTTTATTTTAAAGCAGAGACAAGATAAACTAAAATAAAGTAAAGAACTCCAATATGACTAAAACTTAGACCGCTCGGAGGCCTCAAATGTGTAAAGATCAGAGTTGACTTAAACTCTTTCTTGGTTCACCTTTATAACTCGGCCTGGCAGCACCTGTTCAGGTCAGGGATCTCGGCTAAAGCAACAGGCTGGTTTCACCTGACTTCACGTAGCTGAACCTTCAGAGTGCAGACCGAGGGCAGGCGGTTGAAACAGTTCCCATGTTTCCGACTGTTCTGTCTCTTCTAATCAAGAAAACAGGAAAGCTTATTACCGAGGGCCAAATGTCGTCATTTGTAAATGTGACATGTAAAAAACTCACAGAACAACACTGTAAAAGTGAATTTTACGTCAGGATGTTTAGAAGGCAACTGCTTCGTTGACAGCAGGTTAGCTATCCAACCTGGTTTACCATGCAAACCCAAACCAGTGTTTCATGTGGCGAGCTAGCCAGGAGTGTATGAATGAATAAACAGGACCATAACAAATAAGTAAGAGGGCTTAAAACTGGGTGTTTTCATGCCGTTGGACGTAAATGTACCTTAGCCTATTTTAATCAGCTTCTACATCTAACCCATTTCTGCCCTTACATCATCCAAGTCATGGTTCTTTCTCATGACTATGGAACCACAGTGGACAGCAGCCCTGAAAACCGGACAGCGATGTTCCTGGAACATCAAGGGAATGGGATTCAGTCATTGCAGTCACATGGCTTACATTGACATTATAGCCACAACTGCTAGCTGCTAGCATCATATCTTATAAAACAGTATACGACACTCATCCTGATAAAGACCAAACCACATTTTTCATGGAGCTGTTTGTTATGAAGGATCTGGGCCCACCCGCTGAGAAAAAGTTCTACACCTCCAGACTTCTCTAGGTTTTCATCTGCTGCTTGGTATTGTGGGATACTTAAAGAACCAGGTCGTTTCTGATAACAACATCTTTGAGTGTTGGTAAATCTTTAATTTGTTTCATACTCTTTATATCCAACATGTTTGTTCATTTGCTTTGTGTATCTTTGCATTGGAACGGGGTGCTGTGGTGGTGCAGGGGTAAAGCACATATGCAGGCCTTAGTCCTCGATGTTCAAGTCCTGGCCTGGTGACCTTTGCCACATGCCCCAGTCTCATCACCCACTTTCATGTCTGGCCACTTTCAAGTAAAGACCACTTGGGCCAATATAACCTTTAATCAAACAAAACAAACAAACAAAAAATCAGATTTCAAGCTCTACAATACGGAGTCTCGTTAACGGTTGCCTTCACTAACTTAGAACTTCCTGCCCTCCATCTGAAATAGAGCCATGTTCACGTGTCATCAAAATCAATAAACTCTGCCCTTATAAGGCAGCAACTGGGACCAATGCTTTTTGCATAATCTCACCTCATGCTGTTGCCATGGAAGCAAGTTGGGGTCTGAAATTGGTGAAACTACTCCCCCCCTTACCGTCATGACTCTACATTCCTCTAGGGACCGAACCCCACAACTTGAGAATCAGTGGTGAGCAGGTGAAGCTGGTCTGTAAGTGAAGCGAGTTCAGAAGGCTCGTCATGCTGGTCCTACCTGGTTCACCTCTGCAGACATGGAGGACGCAGCGTTGGGGTGCTGGCGGGTGGGGAAAGAGGGCGGTGGCGGCTGCAGGAGGGGGGCCGTGTGGCCGAAGGCATTGAGCGGTCTCTGCTGGGACAGCAGCTGCTGGTAGGCCACAGGGTTGAGGGAGTGGGGGAAGCTGAAGGTCGGGCTGCAGGAAGACACGGAGCAGAAGATTCAGAATGAGGGCCTGGAAACGTCACACAGAACCTAATGCTCCAGAAAACAAGCTGAGCCTCTGAAAGACCTTCAGGATCTCTTGTGCCCTGCTAACCAACACAACTCCAACACCTAAGGGAAAAGAGCCGTGAACCATCACAGACTGCTAACATGCCTAGCGCTGTGCAGACCTGAGTCCTCCCACGGACAGGTGTCCATAGGAGCTGCTGGCTGCTGAGCTGGAGCGCGAGTTGTTGATGTAGGCCACCAAGGAGTTGGGCGATGTGCGGATCATGGTCTGCAGGTCAATGCTGGCGTCCGACAGCGGGGAGATGGACAGCGCCCTCTTCCTGTTCAGCCGGGGCGTCAACCTTGGGCTGGAGAAACGGGATACTGGAGACAGAGACAACTTCAAGATCAGGATTTACCTGGAGGTTTCCCTCATCAGGCTTCTCATGACAGAATTCCTGACTTTTCCAAACACAAATTTCAAGGCTTCTTCCCTCATTTTAAGTAAAATACAAAACTTTACCTTGAATTTGTGGCAGAAATATCTATGAATGAACTGATGAACGGAATATTGATCTGTTTTCCTTTCCTTTGAACCATTCCCTTCAACCTGTCCAGGTGAAGGAAATGGCTACATTTCAGATGTTTTCAGTCTTGATAAAACCTTGAATAAAGAACCAGATCAGAACCGTGGACCAGAACCAGCCGAGAGCTGGAGGTTTGGCCTGGTTCTGCTCCAGCCTATCTCCTCATCTGTGCTGCTCAGCATGCGCAGACTCTGATGAATAATGAACGGTTCTTAGTCGTTACTGCGATAGCATCTCAAGTTAAATGGAGGCAATTCCATCTAATTGATTTGAGAATAGCTTTAGAACAATGGTGGAGTTCAGGGCCGTGCAGAAAAACTCCAGGCTCTAGCTGTTTGTTCAGTTTGCTCAACAAGCTGTCATCCATTCTTTTTACTGATGATTGAAACATTTAGCTGCAGGTTTCCTGAGAAAGGCCCAGATTGGAGTCAGCAGGTGCCGCAGGATGCCAGACCAGGCTGCTTTGTGTTTAACCAGGACATGATCAGAGGTGTGAGAGGCAGGAAGCCATTTATGGGCCCATCGCAGCTCACCCTCCTGGCTTCAGCTGCAGCACTGGCAGCATGGTGCCGATGCTGCAGAGGAGTTCACAGCGCCTCAGATCAATGGATTCAGGCAGCGGCAGCCGTAAAGCTGCAGCGCTCGGAGGCGGCGAGTCATAAACTGTGGACATGTGGCCTCGATTAAAGAGCCCCCGGGGCGTCTGGTGGCCCCGAGACGAGGAGGGAGAGAAACGCCCCTGGAAACAAGGAGGCCTTCTCAGGAGCGTTTGACTCAACGAGTCGCCTCTGCGCCATGCAGACAGCCGGGACCCTTTCTGCATTAAGTCCAGCAGCTTTACCATGTTTGCATTAATACACAAAGCAGGAAACGGGCCCCATGAGTGTCCAGTGCTGCGTTACACCTCCATCTTCACCATCCTCACATCGCTGAAATCCAGCAGCGAAACATCCCAGTGATTCCTCCGTAAACTGAGTTTAATCTGGCCTAAGTCTCCCCAGATGCCCCCCACCCCCTGAAGAGGGAGGCGTTTGTAGGTGGAGGGTATAATTGAGAGGGTGAGCATGTTCCGGCTCTGAGTGAGAAAACAGATGTTACGCAGGCTGAGGCGGTGCAGCGGCATGCGCGTCTGGAAGTGTGAGTGCGTGCACGGCAGCGTGTTGCTATGCAGGCCGAGTCGAGGCTGGCTGTAATTGTGGGATCTGGATTTATATAGAGAGACATAATTACACAGCGATGCAGAAAGAGAGGGAAATATTTAGAAAGCACCACAGAGGGGAGTTATGTGTTCAGGATTATTTCAAGCATGTGCTGCAGATTCAGGAGGAACGTTAATTTGAGGTTTGTGCTCTGGTGTCGTCATGGCGGCTCACAGAGCGGCTGTGGCAACAGTTGGTCTAAGACTCCAGCTTTGAGCTCTGCACCAGTTTCTGCTGGTAATTACCAGCCTGCAGGGGGCAGCAGTGGGAGCACCTTTGCACCAGCTCCACATGTGGACAGAGTCTGGACAGAGTCTAGACCGAGACGCGACACATTTCATCACAGAGGCCAAGTGGCGTTAGCTACAAACTAGCTACCAGGCTCAGCTGAAGTTCTGGCTCCATCAGGATGCCTGTGTCACAGATGGACACTAGGTGGTGCTGGCGTGCCCGCCCTTCTTCCTCTGGACAAAAAAAAGAGCGCCCTTCAAAAATTGTTGTTCTTTTTTTTGTACACAAGTTGTCTGTTTATTAAACATGTAATTTAAATCCATAAATAAGGCCTGAGTGACATTACAGTTCATACACAACTAAAAAATCTCTTAGTGAAGTTGTGTTCAGTGAAAGTTGGATATGTAAATTAAGTTGTATTTCTTATTTCTGTGTGTAAAAATGATGTGATGATAAGAGTGTTTTATTATGCAATAATCTCAGAAATATCTTGTCTGGGCTGCAGTTGGTGGAACTGTTGCCTTGCAGCAAGAAGGTGTGAGGTTGAAATCCCAGTTTCTCCCTGGTTCTCTGGCTTCCTCCCACAGTCCGAAAACACGCCAGGTTGATTGGTGTCTGGATTCCTGTCTGTCTCTGTGTTACCCTGCGACGGACTGGCGACCTGGCCGGGCGACCCCGCCTCTCGCCCCCCCATGACCCCGAGAGGGTAGGGTTAGATAATGGATGGATGCTGCTGCCAGTTTTCAGTTAGGCTCATTAGTCTGAACTCTGGCTTCATGCAGAAATACTGTAGATATGATTATCCTTCTGGTCAGTTGCTCTGCTGTACTTGGGCTGTTGTTGCCAATTTCGTTGAGAAAAATCAGCTTGTAGAGTGTTGAATATCATTACTGATAGCATCTGATTATTGATCAGAAACAGGTTTGTGTGAATGGATCAGTCCTTTATCAGAACCCTGGCTGGTAAAACATCTCAAGAAGAAGAAGGATCGTCTCCTTAGCAGTGTTAGTGGTGCTGCCACCACCGCTACACCCCCAGTAGCTCCAGCAGCTGACTTGGTGCCAGCGCTGCTGCCTCAGGCCTGTCCATGGCGTTCCTCCCTGCCGGCCTCTTCAGCCTCAGTTTCAATCCCAACTCTGGGAGTTTTATGAATCGTCTGCGAGCCCTCAGTGGAGCGTGGCGCCCAGCGCCAGCATGTTTATTCTCACACTTTCAGCAAGGCGCTCGTGAACTAACATTTAGCTAAGTGTTTGTGTTTGCAGTCTGAGGGGACGCTCGCCCCCCGCTGAGCCTCCGGCACCACATCAGAACCCGGGTCGTTCTCGCTCTGCCTCGCCTGCAGCTGCACACAAACCTCTTTCTCTGCAGACATTTTCTTTGGCTGCTGCTTTTGTCATGACAGTTTATACTCTCGCCACCCTGCCTCTACCCCCTCATGTGTCCTCCCCCCATCCCTGACATAGCGACCCGCTTGTCCTCTGAATGCCTCCCAATGTGAACTTTCTGCTCTCACTCAACACTGCTAGCGCTAATCATGTTTAAAAAATACTCCAGCTTCAAATCGCCCTCTTTAAAGGAGCATAACCTGCAGTGCTGTGAAAAGTATTAGCAACCCCCATCGTTCCTCTGTTGATGCCAGTGTTGAATGCTAATATCACACACAGATAGCCTGAGTGAAAACAAACGGCAGTTTATGATTGCATTCACTGAAGTCATAAATCTGATCAAGCTGAGCTGGAACTGTGTGGAAAAGTAATCACACCCTAATAGCAGACTCTCCTGTCTTTGGCAGCAACAGCTGCTCATCTTTAGGACCATCTCAGTAGGACTGAGGTTAAGGTTTTGACTAAGCCATTTCAATTCATTCAGAGGTGGACCTGCTGGATGCTTCAGGTCATGACCTTCTCCTTGGTCCTATCATCAACTGTAACATGTTGTCCAGATCCAGAAGCAGCACAGTCCACCATACTGGTCTGTGCTGTGCAGAGCTACATCTGAAGGTCTACATTGGTAGTTCTACTCCACATCAGGCATACTTTTATCTCTTCAGTCCACAGAACATTTTTCCAGAAGCCATTTTTGCTCCTTGAGTTAAAAACACTGAATAGAGTCACATTTCAATGCTTTGTAGTTTTGATCAATGACTGAAAAATTTGAGTGAATGGCACATTCTCATGGCAGGTCAAAAGGTTGCAAATATTTATATATATTTTCCCAGATGTTAATAAAACTTTCGTTTTATACATGAACGTGTGTCTGATGATCAAACTGCCATTTAGGATGAAAAGGAGCCAAGAGTCCAGAGAGGACGTCCACTTTGGACAGTCCATCACTGATGGAGACACTCTGCTGATGGACCCAGAGTGGATGGTTTTGGGCTGTGGGACAAAGTTGGAATACCTGGAGAAAACCACTGCGCCAGTCCTGGGCCTCTTATGTTTAGAAACTGTTATCCTGGTGGTTGGTGTCTGATCCCAGGTGGACTCCAGAAAAACCTGCTGGAATTTCTCTGGGTCAGTTGAGCTCCAGTTGGGTCACAGATTGAGAAAACTTTCCCCCAACGGTCCTGATGGCCTTTTCTCCAGGGCAGAAGAGAAGTTGTTCCATGAGTTCACTGAGGGCTTTCAGGTCTTGTGGTGGGTCTGCTGAATATTAATGCGTCAATTGATTTTTTAATATGATATTTATCTGTGGCTCCATCCAAAGTAAACAGAAAGGATTGGACGTAGGTTCTATTTGCCACCTTCACCACTGCTGAGGCCCAGTTCTCAGTCTAAATAAGCTCTTTGATTAAATCTGAGGCGGCCCGCAACCACCATTAGCTGCTGCCTCGGTCAATATGGTCTCTGTGAGTGGAAGAGCCCCCAGACTGGCAGAGCGGTCAGCTCCTGACCACATCACTCACAAAGATCCGGGCCTAGAGGCTGCCAGCGTTGATGTTGCCTAGTGGCGGCTCGTCAGGGTGACTGAGGTTGTGGCTACGCCAGCTAACTGCGTCCCAAACAAGCTTGGCCAGCAGAGGTTGCTGAGGTGGCTGAACACTTTCAGCTCCTCTTGTTTACTTCTGTGATGGGCCACATTTCTAAGATTAATGGCCCAGTAATCCAATATCCCATTTTATTACTCGGTGTCCTGTCAAGATGGCTGCAGAGATTATGAACCTGCAGCGGCTGGTTGTTGGGTGACTGGCCGGATGGAATCAAAGACTCCTGCAGGAGCAGGCGATTGGATGATGGAGCACCAGGAAGACTGACTGTACTGGACTGAGAGAACTTTTTGGATGCTGTTTGCTGCTGAAATCCAACTCCAGCTCTGCCGAAGGAGTTTACGTTCTAACCTGCATGAAAGAACAAGCTGGTCTCTGTAGGCTGCTGTGTAAATACTTCTCCCTTTTACAGGGTTCTTACACATTCTTCTTGTCAGGATTCCAGACTCGCATTACAAGAGTTCCTGGTCCCTTTAAACCAGGACTGTACTACTTAGTGGCATCATAGCTTTAAAGATGGATGGACAGACATGTTGGATCTCCACTTGTCTACAGGAGGATGGCATATTCATTGATTCAACAAAGTGCTAGATTTTGACCCCTCCAGCAGGAAGAGAAGTTGTTTAGGGAGGAAACTCTGTGATGTCAAGAGGACCTTAAAAACCTACAACTAGGATCAAAATATTATCTTTTTGTGGTGCTGAAGAGGACAAGGCGCATGACCTGGAACGTTCCTTTGCTGGCGGTGGAAGGCCGCTCCAGTGGATGCAAAATTCAGTTGACTGTATTGTATTGATCGGCTAAAGAAATTAACCTTGATCCTCATTTTACTCAGAATCCTGCAAAAGGAACCTTGTGAGTTCAGGTTCTATAAGATTGCTGTCGACATGCTGATGGTGACTGCTTGCCACCCCAATTCTTCAAACGTGGAAGAAATAGAGAGCTGAGAGAAAGTTTCACCACGGCTGCACGACTGCACCAGCCTGGTCCAGAGCTGAGAACGCCATGTTATGAGTCTGATTGGTGCACCGCAGCTGTAGCTGTTAGCCACTGAAGCTGACCTCTGGTTTCCGACACAGACGTAGTGAACTGAAAGTTTGCTTTGTCAATAAGAACTCCATTCACAGTGGCTGGTGCCTAATAAGGTAGGGCTTTCTGACTCAACTGTTTGGCTGTTTTCTTGATGTTTGAGTGGTGCCCTGACTTGGTCATTTTGATCTCAATTACTGATTTTATTAAAGATTGCCATAAGGAATTATTTACAGTTATTCAAAGCTAAATTCCTACTAGCACAACAGATGGACAGACAGAATGATGAACGTGATGAAGCGTGATCCCAGACTCAACAGTTCTTCTTCTCTAGGTTTTCAGGATCTTTGTCCTCAAACAGAACAAAAGCACGATTTCAATGCTTTACAATCTCCTGGCATCCATTGTGGCCACACCGTACAATGATCACGCCCCCACTATGACCACGCCCAGATGGTCACACCCCTACAATGACCATGCCCCACGATGGTGGGAAGCATTCCAGCAAATGCCCCTAGAGGAAGGAGAAAGGGACGGCATGATGGCCGATCATTGTTTGGTCTTTAGTTGGATGCTAGCTGCTTCTCCTCACCGTCCACAGGGCCGATGTAATCCGGCAGACGAACCGCTGCGGCCGCTGCGCCGTTCTGGATCAGTAGGTCGCCGTAGGGGCTTCTCTGGCTGGCGCTGGCCATCAGGTGGTAGTACTCTGAGGGGTTGGACCCCGGCGGTGGAGGGGGGAAGCTGAACAGGGCCCGGTCCTTCAGATGCTCGTGGGTCACTGGGGGAACAGAAAGGAAGAGAATCAGAGCGATTGAGGGGGGTTCCTCTAGAACAGACCATGCTTTATAGGACGAAATGAGGTCATTCCCAGAGTGCAGGTGCACTTCTTTTACCAGAGCAACAGCAATATTGACATAAAATATGTTCAAACCTGCATGCAGTAAAGCTGCGTTTAAGATGTCGGAACCGATCAGAACCAGAGCTGGAGCTGACAGTTCATGGGTCGTCCCCACCCCCTCTTCCTATGAGATGGAAGAAACCCGGGAGGCATGGGGGGGTCAGGGGTAACTGGACTGGATACCACAACCTTCTACTGCACCCAGTCTGCGTCCATCAGAATCAGTTCAGTGGAAAACCTGGATGATGTTTTTACTGGTTTACAGATTTCCTGGAACCTCCATCACTGATTGAAACCAAATCAATGTCTACTCATTCTTGAGTCCATTATTATTATTATTATTATTATTATTATTATAAAAAGACGTCATTGAACACTATTATTATTATGATCCTGATGACCACAGATGTCATTATTGTCCTGATGTGGATTTGTTTCTTCTTTAATGATAATAACACCAGAACACCAATAAAACAGAAGGTTAACTACCTACAAAAAGAAAACCCAGCGATTGGACAACTGCTGTGGTGATTTGTTGCTACCTGGTATCTTGTGTCTTCTCCAAACTGATATTATCTTTTCAATCTCAAACAAACCCTGATGGAGCTGTGAAGATATCTTGATGACAGATATGTTTCAGTAGCTGCAGCTGGAAATGGACTGTATGCTGGCTGATAATCAGGACTGGAACCTCCATCTATACAGACTAAGTGAGATGCAGCCAAGCAGGAGGAGTTGCTCCTCAAACATCTGGATGTCTGCTCAGCTCTAATCAGTGCTTCATCACTAATGCCTTCACTTCTTAACATCTCACCAACCGACCGCAGGAAGCCGTCTTTGCTAGATGTGTGACAGCAGTTTCCATGGAGAAAACTGAAGGTAATTGTTCATCTAAATAAACAAAACCTTGTTCAGCTGGAGAGAGAGCAGAGGAAATGTTTTAGGTTGACTGAATGAGGCGAGACAAGGGCTTCTGGTATTTATATTTAGGTTCTTATGGAACGATTTCATGTTTTAGCCCTACGATAAACTGGACCCGATTCTCTCTCTCTGTCTCTCAAAAGACTCAACTGTAGGTTCCAGAACTAAACAATTCAGACTTCTCCTAGTTAATTCTGTGCTGCAGTGATTTAAAGTTGTACCTTCAGCCGGGCTCAGTCCTCGTGCCGCTGAGATCATGGACAGGGTGGGACTGCCATGGACTGAGCGGAGGTACTGGTCCATGTGAGGGCTGACGTACGGATGGGGCAGGCTGAACGGGGACTCGCCAGTCCCAGCCGCGGCATGTGGCGAGAGTCGAATCAGAGAAATGTCTGTGATGACTGGACTTCCTGTCAGTCCTGGGGGGCTGTAAAGAGGAGGTAGGAGTTAAACACCTGATGAATCATACATTGGGGTGTTTAAAAACTAGACTTGGTGTCTTTTATTTAACTAAAATGTTTGAGTGTCAATTTGCCTCCACCCCTAACCCCCACAGATAATACACAATAATCCCTTTGTGTTCACCTTCTTCTATTGAAGCCTGCAGCTACAAACAAGCCAGGACTGATAGCTTTCAATTGAGAGGCTACAAGAGACGCAGAAAGTACATTGCATCGGTTTGGGTGGCCAGAGCTGCTGGGTCTCTCCCACCAGACTGCAGGACCAGACAGAACCCGGAACAGTTAGCGTCCAGTCTGCTGCAGGATGGTCTGAATTTGTCCGCCTGTCAGATCAGGCTGAGCAGTAAAGTTGTCGTCTCTGGCAGGTAATTGGTGGATGTTTGAGAGAACAAAGACTAGTGAGTATTATAATTCCTGACAGCCTCCGGGGCTGAGTTGGAGATGAAGACGCTGCAGGAAAGGCTTATGACAGCTCTCAAGGTGACTTAGTCTCATCTCGATCAAGTTCTCAGTCTGAGGTCCAAACACCTGAGTGACCATTAGAGGAGGGACGTCTCGAAATGACAAGCAATTCCTTCATAGTGCAAACTCCAGATTCCTCTGTCCAAATTGTGTTGGCCTGTAGGCCTCTCCTAGTAACATTGACATTTCAAGATAAAAAGGTTATTTCTTTCTTTTTAAAAGGCCTACAGGTTGTTGAGGCTTCTCCTGACCGGTGATGACGCTGCTCGTCTTCTGAACCCCTTTTTGTTTCAGTCCTTGTGCGACCTCCAGGACATCTGAGCGAGCTGCTGTATCAGGAAGTTGAGGAACACCACAGAGAGGTCATGACCCCGGCCTCTCCTAGACTGTCAGACTAACGGATCAGAGTCCAACCAAGAGTTCACTATAGCATTAATGTTCAGATAATGTGAAAATATTTCACGTTTCTTTTCTCTTTAGCAGTCTTGTTTTCTGAGCCGTAGCCTCTGCATCCTTGGCCCAGTTGTTGGTTTGTTCAGCTCTGCTGTCTTTCACTCCATGTCTGTCACTGAGACTCAAACTCAACAGTAAAACACAGGAAACATAGAAGTGACTCAGAACAAACAAAGAAGCTAAACCTTCTGCAGTTAACGAGGCTCTGAATGTTGCTGTGCTGTAAGTCAGGCTGGCTGCAGGTGAACGATGGCCCGGGAGCTGGCAGGCCTGGCCCAAACTCTCGCTCCATTTCCAGTAAGCGCCTGCAGACTGCTGGTCTTGTCCCAGTGCCAACTTTCTGCAGTCTTCCACTGGAAACAGCCATAAAGACCCCTCTGTTTGGGGCGGCAGGGAGACGTGAGAAGAAACAGACGGTCCATACACAAAAACTCGCTTCGCTCGCCATCCATGGAGGTTGGCACTGCCGTCTCAGATTAGCGCTGGGGTGATCTGCTGGGATAACTGGCATGGGCACGGCTTCTCTGCTTCTTCTACAAGGTGTCTGAAAGTCATCGCTCACCATGGCTCCCAGTGAGACACTGAAACACAGGAAAACCTTCACAAATCTGTCCAAACACGGATGCATCCCATTAAAAGGTACCAGCTTACGTCTGTTGATGTAAATGATCAGGAAAAGCCTAAATATTCATCACAAATGTAACTAAATATTAATAATTTATTTCATCCTAACTGATCTAAAATTTTTGTTCTGATTTAATGTCAGACTATGAAGAATAAATTAAGCAAACTGTAAGTAGATATCTGGTTTAAGCTGCAGTTTTCCTCTGAGGGAACAAAAAGGACATAAAGTAGCTATTATTGTTTCTATGTTAAGGTTTAAATGTTTTAAGATCTAAAAGTAAGTTAATTAAACCATGACAAACAAGATGAGGTGGATTCATCATGATGTTAACCAAGAGACGCCTGGGGATAAAGAAACGAGTTTGGAGTTAAATCATGAGTTGGAGAAAAGAGCAGCTGCATCAGCAGTGAACTGTCCTGCTTGGTGCTTTTGATGGATCATCATTTGCTCTGATTTCTTCTGCAAAACCTGGACAATGAACGCTGCAGCAGAGCAGCCAGGAGCTCCTGAAGCCTCAGAGGGACGAGATGTTTCCTGACATGAGCAGCCAGACGAGAGTTAGCACTGAAAGCCGGCTGGTCCAGCCTCTGCCAGACAAGATGGAGGCCGGAGTGTTTCCTGAGGGTCCAAGGATGGAGGGTCGCCACTGACTGAAGCTCTGTCACCCACAGGCTCTTTGGGTGGCAGAGTTGGTGGCGCGAGATGCTCTCAAACAGCTAGCTGCTGTTTGGCTCTGTGTTCTCTCAAGCTCCATTGTTTGGTGGTTCTAACTGTCGGGAGGAAAGTTGCTGGGACAAGGCGCAACTTGTTGAGCAGCAGCAGGAGTAAGAGCATACCACAGCTCTGGCTTCTGCTGGAAGCAGAGTCCGGGCCCGGCTCCATCCAGAACCAGAACTAGCCATGGATGGACCTCCTGGTTCTGAGTAACGATGGAGAGAAACCGACTTGTTGGTAGGTTCTACTATGAGCTGAGATGATCCATAACCAGACCTTTAGACCCAAACCGCTGACTCCCAGCAGCTTCTGCAATGCTGCATTCAAGCACATCTGGATTCTTTACATTCACTTTTTACATTCAACTGTCAGTAGAGTTATTGTAAAACAACAACACTGAACCTTTTTCAGGTAGTTTTATTGATTTTGTGATCTAATTAAACCTTGGGTCAGTCTGTACAGGTGGGCAGTCAGTGAGCTCAGCTGTTCCTGCCGTCCCTCCACCTCTGGACGTCCACAGGGTCTTTCTCTCCTGACCCCAGTCCAGCATGATGGACATGAATCCTCCACTGGGACTGTGGTTCCAGACTCGGATCATCAGGACCATCTTGTTCCTGCTAGAGGGGGCAGTAGATGAGGCGGGATTACCCTCGGGGTAATCACCCTTTCTTCTGCCCCGCCGCTGTCACTAAGCATTTGGTTTTGTCTTGATTGTGTGAAAAGGGTGTTGAGACCTTGCGATAAAGCATGAAACTCTCTGGCTGCTGATTGGTGACATGCCACTCCCTGATTGATGGCTCCAAGATTCGGTGTTTTCAGCAGCACATTCCTGGCTCTCAGTCAGGGGAGCTGTGACGATGAGTAGGACCTTAGAGATGAAGAACATGTCTCCTCCCACTGTCCACTGTACGCTTCCCTTCTTCCTTCTCACCAAACCAAAACAACGAAGGAAAACTTCATCTGTAAACTGGATGTAGTCAAAACATTCCCCGCCGAGGGGCTGCGAGGATTCACCGGGCCGTGGCTTCTGAACACGACCACGTGTTTATGTACAGAGCGGTGCAGACCACAGCTCCACCACACACAAACCTTCAGCATATTTGAACGTCTCAGAGCCTCTTTCTGCTGTCCGACTGCTTCCCAAAACACGGGAACCGGGAACCGTTGGAGGATCCGTGTTCCTTATTCTGTTGTGTTATTACTGAGTTTCTGGGAACGGCAAGCTGGATCCTGGGCGCTAATTACCTGCTCAAACACGCTGACTCTCCTAGGCTTCTGGTTTTTGCAGAACATGCCTGACCACCAGCAGGAGAAAACGCTCTAAGTCAAAGTGGACTGAAGCCTGCTGAAGAGGAAACGTTGCAGTGACAGTCAGAACTCCAGATCATAGCACTGCTACACGTTCCTGAGACAATTCGTCTCATCTTTTTGAAGCTGAAATCCTGATAAATTAGCAGGAGTGCTTCATCAGAGTCTTCCAGCATTAATCACAGCACCTCCTGTGCTGCTGGTGATGAATAGCTGCAGTGTTTGCAACATATCACCTGATCTGCAGCTGAATTTAAACGTCTTGATGGAGCTACTATTGATCTGGGTTCCTCGGTTCCCTCCAGCTTCCTAATCAGCCGAAGGCCTGAGAACTCCAAACAGATCCTACGGTTTGAAGTCGGATCAGTGGGAAGCGCTCAGTGAGACTCCCTGCATTTGCTGCACACTGTTAGTCAGCTGTGTGAAAGAAGACTCCTTCACATGAGGATAAGGTTAGAAAATACACAGAGAAACTAAAGGAGCGAAGAGAAACTGTACCTAATTAAAGGTACAGTTGGATTTTTCCAGATTTCTTCCAGAATGTTCAGATTGAGAGATGATGGTTCTGACCCGGTAAAACATTCAAAACCTTCTGGATCCAACCAGAAGGTTCTGATCCATCCAATCACAGATCTTTCTATCGCCCATTGCTTAAGACTTCCTGTTTTCTAACCAATCAGAGTCCAGAGAGAAGAGACACACCCACTCTCCAGCAGATTTGGTTCTGTTTAACGGACCAGATCTCCTACATCGGTTCTGTGGGTCCACCAACAGAACTTCTTTACTGTGACCTTTAGGAGTCACACAGGGACCGTTTGAGTCTATGATGAACAGGAAAAGGCAGGAGTCACCATAGCAACCAGCGAATCAGCACTTCCTGTACCCAAGAAGAGAGGGAACCCAGCCGGGTCCGGCTACCTACCTGTGCATGGTGTGGAGCGGGTGTGGCTCGTAATGGTACCTGCCCTCATGGTGCCTGGTGTCGATGGGGATGGGGCTGTGGAACGGGAAAAGGTGGTGAGCACCTGTAAAAGATAAAAACACACATCAGGGTGCTGAGAGGAAATACTTGAGCTAAGATCTAGTTTCTTGGTAATGTGGGCCCAGCAGAACCTTTTACTGTTCCCGTAACTCTGCACTTAATTCCAGCTTTTATTCTGTCGCCCCGAGAAACAGCGACCCATTAATGACTCCCTCATCCAGCGAGACCAAAGCAGCTTCGACACTGCCAAGTTTTTATGGCTCAAACAAAGTCTGCAGAGATGCAGCGCTTCCTGCCATAAACCGTCTGAAGGCTGCGGGCGAGGCCCGTCAGAACAACGCAGCAGATCCTCATTAATTATCCCTCATTCCAGCAGCGATCCGCCTCATGTTCTACAGAGAAAAACACAATCCAGAGGTTTGCCGCCTGCTGGGGTTAAAGGTCAGAAAACGGCCTCACCTGTTCTCAGATTTTACCTCTCTGCAGATGAAACATGAATTTCATTTCCTAACCATGTTTCACCATGCAGTCTGAATGCAAACTCTGAACTTTGACCCAGACAGACGAGCACGTCCTGTAGGAGGGACGCCACAAACTGATGATAAAACTTTACTTTGAAAGAAGGAGAAACGTTTTCTGACTCCGTCCTGTTGGAGACGAGCCTCAAAAGTCAAGAAGAGGCAGCGGCGGTGGAGCAGAACCTGCTCCTGCAGGCTCCAGCAGCGCAGCAGACTGTTGTCTTTAGACCAGCAGACATTTCTGCTGCTTTAAGCCTGATTGAGCCTTTTGTTGTGTGACTGAGGCAATCATGGTGACGCTGCAGCGTCTTGTTCTCTGTGAATGTTGGTGGGATTACAGCGGAGTGAGGAAGAGGAGAGTTTCCCTCCAGGCACACAAACCTTTGACTGCCGCCGCTCTTCGGGTTAAATCTCCGGATCAGGATGAGATCTGCTTCTTTAATCTACTCTTGTTCTGGTTTAGGATCTCCTAAAAAGTTCCAGTGAAGGTGAATTTCTGTTCCCCGGATGCTGTTCTGGTTTCAGGAACCTGAGCTGGAACCAGAGCAAGTTTTTATGTAGCTTTGGGTTCTTCTGTAGACTCTGCATGTTTCAACAAGTCTTATTTACGACTTTTTAGGACCTTTTAAATTCCTTCACGAATGAAATTTAAAACTGAAACAATTCCTGCTGCTTTACAATCAAGCAAAAGTTGTGAAGTTTCTGTTTGTGGCTCTTGGCTTTGAGCTCCTTCATGGCTCTGCAGCGTAACCTCCGTAGGTCTTCTGTCGACGCTCCCAGCCTCGTCTGGTTGGCATCAGGAAAGAACCAGTGACAAAACAAACATGGCGACGTTGCTCCTCTCCAATCGTTTCCTACGGAGCTAGCATGATGAGGCAGCAACCTGGAACTGTCCTCCAGCCAAGAGACCCATAACGTTCATGGAGGGGAAATTTGTAGAAAGGTGTAGTGACGCCACCAATCCGGGCCTAGAGAGCGCTGTCGTCACCGTGGCGACGTGTATGTTGTGTTTCATCGATCGTAGAGGACACAATTGTTGTTTGAGTGTCGAGATGAGGCCCAACACATTTGCTTTCACCAGTGGAGCGTTACACCGGAGCTTTCCCGGCTGTTTGAGCGACTGACTCACAGTCGGCTGCCTCCCTCTGATCCAGAGTGTTTGTTTCAGAGGCGGAACCAGAACCCGGGCCGGTCTGCTGCCTGGCGGCTGTGAGGTGTGTTAATAAAGTGGAGCTCTGGAGGCTCTGGAGGCTCGGATCCTCCCGGTGGATGCGGGGTGAGGAGGGCTCAGCAGGACCTTCTATCACCCAGACAGCTGCATTGTTCTGCAGGCTGCAGAGACGCGTCAAGGTTTGATTTACGGCCCGTTCCCTCTGACTGGAGACACGGAGGACATGGAGACACGGAGGACCCGTCAACGTCTGACGTCTCAGGTGAGTCGAGGACAGACAGACAGACCCACCGATGCTCATCCTTTCCTCCTCAGCGGGGAGGAGGGTTTGGTCGCTTTCCGACCCAAACCAGGAATTTTTCTGCAAACGGACTTTTTGTTGTTCTGATTTCAGAATAAAATATTTTAAAATAAATTAGATTTATGATCAAAAACATGAAACTGGAATAAAAATGATTAAGCTGCAATAAAGTTGAATTATTTCCTGAAATTATAATAGAATAAATTTGAGTGAATGTAGAAACATTGAGTGGATTAAACTGGATCATAAAACGTTGAAATGAGAAGAGGACAGGAAGTATAAAATATATTAATAACCAGAGACAAACGTCACAGGGAACTCAATAGATTAACTGGAATAATTAACATTTAATGTAATGACAGACTGACTGCAATGTGGCCTAAACTGTATTTACAGTTTTATTCCTCCTTGAACTTTTACATATTTTGTCACATTACATCCACAGAAAATATATTTTATTGGGATTTTATATGAATGACCAATAATAAAAAAACTTTTAAATGAATAAAATATTGTAATCTGATTTCACTGAATCAGAGTAAAACTGAACAAATTGAACTAAATGAAGTGAAATGAACTGTTTCAGCTCTGGGTCCTAATAACTGTAATAAATCTGAGCAGGACACAGAAACGTCCGTCTGTCCGTCTGTCCTCCAGGACGTCCCAGATGAAAAGACGCTGAGAGGAATCTATGTGGAGCTTTGAGGGACGAGAGGCGAAACAAAGAGGCCAACAGGCGGGGGAGGGGCGCTCAGACAGGAAATTCCAGCAGGAAGATTTGGCTCGGTTCCTAACGACACAGCGCCGCGCCAACATCCACACACACACACACACACAGTTCAGAGAAGAAGCGACTGAAACTCAAGAGTTAGCGGTGCCGGTTCTCCAGAACCTCATGAAACCCAGAGGGTCTCTGGTTCTGGACGGATCCACACGGAACCTCCAGGGAGAGTAAACAGTACCGGGTTCGGGCCAGAACATCAGATCTCCAGGATCTAAAACCAGAACCTCAAACCGAATCCGGACCCTGGACTGGTCTGTCTAACAGAACCAGAATACTTACTATAGTATATTATTCTGTTTGGTTCTGAGCTTAGAGCCCGGTCTTGTGGTTCTGGTTCTGATGCTTTATGGATTATTAGTGCTGTTGAATATTTGGCTGAGGAAGGATTTTTCTGTGATGAGGTTCGATGATTAAAATCTCTCCTTGTGGGCCTCAGGCCTGTGTTTACATGTGGTAACCATGGCGCCCTGATTGCTTCCTGCTCCCGCTCCGGTTCCTGTCCTGGCCTGTTTGCGGACCCGACCCGGCCGGTTCCTCCCTGGGAGCCTCATCCATCACGGAGCTGCTGCTCCTCTGATGGTCTCACCTGAACTGAGGCTAATTGGTGTCGAGGGAAGCAGCAGCAGCTCTCATCCAGATCTCTTCCTCTCTCAACAAAACTCCAAATGAAGCTTAAAACAAACGATAATCAAACTTTGCTTCTGCTGCCGACGGGGAATCGTCTCTGTTGATGACAAGAGAGCCGTGAAATGACCAACGTGGATCGTCTGGTTGTGGTGGGAACCTTCAGACCTCTAATGAAGAAGAGCAATGAGCTGCCAGGCTGAGCGGCCCCTGATTTATCGCCTGGCGTCTCCCCATAGAGCCGGAGCCATCAGTTGATCAACACACGACTCGGTTCAGGCAGGAAACAAGATCTGGAGCCCAGAGAAGATCCGCCGGACCCAACGGAGGATCAGCCGTCAGCAGATGGATGGATGCTGAGTTTATGGGGAATCTGTGCTTTGAATGCATTGTTGCTGCTCCAGTTGGTTCCTTAGTGGTTAAACTGGTAAGGCTCCCACTGGGAACCAGTTTAGCTGCAAACACAGATGCTGTTTTATTGCAAGATTAAACGATTTTATGCAGATAGATTTCTTGGTTATTGTGTTTTTAACCTTTAACATTTTGAATCATGATGCTGTTGGTGCTCCTGCTGCAGCGCCCCCCGCAGGCTGCAGCAGCAACATTTAATCTGGCCCAGCGAGCGGCTTGGCAGCGCGGCGCCGGTGACCAGCGGTGGTGCTGCTTGGTGCTGCTGCGTCTCTGGAGCCTAAGCTCCGCCTCCAACGCCGATCCTTGGCCTCTGACCTTTCCTCCTGGGTCAAACTGCTTCCTGTCTCAAAGATCTTTTCAGCTTTGAGTTCCAGCAGCAGGGTCAGGGGTCAGGGGTCAGAGTCAGGGTTAGCAGCCCTTCAGAAGCCAAAGGAAAACAAATAACTGCCGCCAGTTCCCGGATCGGCCCACCGACCCGGTCCACCATAACACCGGGTTCGGACCTGCAGAAGATTTCTAAGCAATGAAAACTTCTGGACAGCGGAGCTCAGCTGGTACTATACCATACCAACGTTATTTATAAAGCACTTCATACACCATGAGGACCGAGGTTCTGTAACACAATCACAGAGAGACAGCACAACGCAGTGTAGACAAGAGAAAAACACAAATTACATATGAATTCACAGACAGAAATAAGGCAAATGGAAAAACATCTCAGATTGTGTCAAAAACCAAGGAGAAAAGATAAGTCTTTATCCGGGACTTAAAGCAGCAGGTGAGGAGGCCTGACTTATGTCCAGAGGAAGGTCATTGAGTGCAGCTCACGATCCCCCCTGAGCTGCACTTAGTCTTTGGCACCTTGAGGAGCAACTGATCATCTGACCTGAGGGGACGAGGGGGTGTGTAACGATGTAGCAGCTCAGACAAATAGGTATTAATAAAAGAGATGAAATAATAAAAATAACCAACCGGACCGGACCGGAAAGCAATAAAAGATGCTTTGAGTTTTGAACGACAGGATGAGCAGAACCGAACCCATCTGCGTTAAGCAGTCCAGAACCGCCCCGGTCCATAATTACAGGTTTTCCTCCAGAAACGAAACATTAAAACCTGCAGAGGAAAATTACAGATTCAGAGGAAGAGAGGAAACGTCAACAAGAGGAGGGAATCCTGCTGATCCGTGGGAAAATCACCTGAACCCACTGCAGGTTCTGGTTCCGACCCGTTACGAATCGTAGAGAAATCGTTTTTTGCTTCGGCAGCTGAACTTCGAACTCATCCAGAAATCAGAAGAAAATATGACAATAAATAAAATCAGCAGAAGTTCTGAATTGTAAAGTTATTTCTGAACCTTTTGATCAAATTATTATTAAATGATTACATTTAAGGAACGTCTGTAATGTTTATGACCTCATTAATATTTGTTTTTTTTACCACATTTATTTTTCTGTGTCAAATAAAGAACCTGGTAAGAGGTTCTGGATTCCTGTTTGACCCGGTTCAATTGGGTTCTGATCAGCTCCATTTTGATTTTTAATAATAATCCGATAATAACTGCTGGTGTCATGAAACCGGTACCGGTACCAGCCGATGCTCTGACCCAGTAACGGGGCGGTTGAGACTCCATGTGATCATTTTAGCACATTTTCAGCAAGGAAGCTGAAAATGACTTTGAATTTGTTTTAAATGTCTGCAGCAGCGTTAATAATTCAATACAGATGGACGGTGGCCTGCAGACAAGGGCCGGTTACTAACTACTCACTTTTAGTACTTGGAATAGGCCAAGTACTACTTGGTCTGGACATCCCTAATAATAATAATAATCAAAATAATAATTGCACTAAAATATCAGAGCTTAATTAGGAAACTGTTTCCCTCCTTGCTTGGTGTTTGGGTCGGATCGCCTCGGTTCTGGCTCTGCAGCAGACGTGTCTGTACCTGCAGCTGCCGGGTCGGGGATGACCCGCTTAGCTTTGAAGCCCGAGCCAAGAATTCACAGAGCAGCAAAGAGCAAACAACACACACACACACACACACACACACACGAAGCAGACATGCTTCTCCCTCCGTAACTCATCCTTGATTCCTCAGCGATGCTAACGACGCGCCACAGAACCTGAACTGGAAAAGGATTCAGGATGCTAACGCTGAGTTTGACCCTGGAATGCAGGAAGATGAGTCAGTCAGACTTTCCATCTAAGTTCTTGATCTTGTGTTTCCTGCTGACACGTAAAAATTAGCAGAAGCTAATGCTAATGTCAAGATGTCCGTCTTCTTCTGACGGCTGTGAGACTCGCTAACAGCAAAGCCCTCAGTTTCTGATTCTGCTGCGTTTTATTCCTGTAAAGTTCGAACACGATGAGCAAAGTATGAAGTGACATGAAGTTCATTCAAGTCGAGAAAATTGGGAATATTTTATGTCAATAATTGGTTTAAAAGACTCACAGTGGCTCATGGGAAATGTGAGCTAACGTGAGGGGTTAGCATGCTAATGTTTATCCAACATTGCAGAAATAAATAAATGCAGGAACTTATAGGAACCAGGATCGGGTCTCTGTTAAAACGGCCGGTTGGGTTTGGACCTGCAGCCGGGCCATCCCTGGAACCTTCCACAACTCTTCATCGTCCAGAACAGCTTCCAGGAATAAGATTTCCTGGAAGCTGGTTGCTTCTCCTGTGTCAGGCTTTATTGAGCTGCTAGACCGAGAAGCTGCAGGATTGGACACCTGATGGAGCTGCTCCCCTCAGGTTTCGGCCCAGTCCACAGCTGGCTGAGAAACCAGGAGGAAGAGCTGCAAATACCACAAATATCAGAGTTCAGGATCAGATATTTATCAGTTTCCTTTCATAAAGTCACACATTTTACAGGAATTATCATAATGCAGCACAACTGGGAGCAAAGGGCTTTTTAACTAGATTCCATTCAGTTTTTTAATATAAATGTTTCACATTTAATACAAATGTTCCCATTTTCAGGACAGAGAGAATCGTGTCTTCAAATTTTTCCTCTGGATCTGAACAACTTTACATAAATTTATTGGTTCATTTTCACGTCTGAAGCTGCAGGAAGGAAACGTTTCTGGGGGGCGTGAGGGACATGGGGGGTGAAAGGGTGTGTGGGGGGGTACCACCGGGAAAACCTTTAGACTCAACCTGCAACCCAGAATCATTGAGTCCACGATTAATCTGCTAGTCAGGTGGGCGGAGCTAAATCAGGACAATCCAGCAGTAGACTGGAGATTGGGGTCAAAGTTCACCTTTCAGCAGGGCACCACCTTGAACCTGCAGCCAGAGGTATTATGGGATGGTGTAGGTCAGAGCAGATTAATGGTTAGAATGACATAGTTAAAGTCCAGACCTGAATCCAACTGTGGAAATTGTGTAACTGCTGCAATGTCATCACAAATCACCAAATGTAATGATCATGTGACCCGATGGTGGGTCATGTGACCTGTCGGTTCCACATGTGAACATCTGGAGGATTCAAAGGACTCGCTGGGAGTCGGGTTGCAGCGTCTCGGCCTGCAGGCGCACGCTGGGACGCAGTGAGACAGAAGGACAGATGAAGGACAACCGGTCCCCTCGTCCATCGGCGCTTCCACGTTTTCAGTGAACTGGTCCGGCAGGACCAGGCACGTTCCCCCTGAGACATGAGCAACTTGAGCTGCTTTCACAACAGACAAGCTCCTTAATCCCAGATTAGCATCTGCTCAGGATGTTGTTGCATTAAGGGATCGCTGTGCAGCCTCAAATCAAAAATCTTTGTTTTGCTCACAGATGTAATTCATGGCTGTTAGCTTGAAGCTAACCCATTGACGCTAGCACCAAGTGACACCGTGTCCGTCTCACTCAGCGGTCCCTCAGCCACTTCACCATCGCTTCAGTGACTCATGATAATCATAATCACTGGCTTTGTGAAGAACTTCAGAAATATTAGCAAGAAATGTTCCAGAATTCTGAAACTCCATCCAAAATCTACTGAGGTAGGGTGACCAGACGTCCTCTTTTTCCCGGACATGTCCTACTTTTCAGACCTAAAAAAATGTCGGGGGGAATTTAAAAATCGTCCGGGATTTTGGTGAACTGCCTCAAAACACATTACATAGCTTACAGTGCATTGTGATTACATTGCCACTCCGTTCCACTACTCCATTCCAGGTTTCTTTATATGGCAAATTAGTCACACCCTTCTCCCCAAATCCAATCACGTTGCATTATCTGTGCGTGATTTCTTCCTGAAAGCCCCGCCCACACGCTGATGTACGGACACTGTCATGGCGTCGCCACCGTCATGAGGGATCTGCGTTTTTTAACTCCTTCACTTTTCATGCAGTTTTGTTGATGTCGGCGATGTGTTTGTGCCGTGACGCTAATGAGAGCACGCGTATCCATGGAAACAAACGATAATTTGTGATTTTGAGTGTTTAGTTAAATGCATGTCTGACACACGCTTCACTTTCACTGATCCTTGTGTATGGTATACCAGAAAGGCCAAAGAGTGCCAGGGTTGGTACCGGTCATGGAAAACCTGGAAAGTCATGGCATTTCATTTCCAGTCATGGAAAATTATGGAATTTGCAAATAAGGGCAAAAAATTGTGTTTTTCTCTCTGTGATGCTTGTTTCTGTGGTTCTTGTCTCGACTGTTGAGGACTCCAGACTTTATCTAGACCACAACTGTGGAAACATTCTCTCTCCGGTTATCAGTCATACACTTTTCTTTCTGAACCTGTTGTATGTGGGTCATGGAAAATTATACTGAAGGTCATGGAGAGTCATGGAAAAGCCATGGAATGTTTTTTCTAAATACCAGTCAGAACCTTAAGTGCAAAATTCTGTCACAACTAAAAACACACAACCGGCCAATCAGACAGATCGCTTTCATCCAATCAGAGTATTCATTTAATTCATTGGCTGAAAAAGAACCAATCACAACCAACACGTCAAAATCCTGTAGGAAGTGGCAGAAATCACCAAACTGATTTGCAGAAAAACACGACGATGTGACGCATTTGAATGTTGCCTCATAATGTGCAGCTGAGGAGAGAAAACCTGCTTTGTTCATTCCACAAGAAGAACTTCCAGTTTGGACTGGGCCCTGGTCAGAATGTAAAACCCGTACTGGATGCTGTGGGATCGTTCTGACGCAGAGCAGTCTGATGGGTCTGATGGTTCTGATGGTTCTGAGGAACCATGCCGCCCCGGCGTTGGCGGACCATCTCTCTGCCAGTCGTCGCTCCTCCTGCTGCGTTAGTAATTCATAACTCCGAGGCCCAAACTGGATCCGCCACCTCATTATGAGGAGTTTTTATGGCTCTAATGCAAACATGAGCTCTTGTCATTCACAGAGGGGCTCTCTGGCCCTCATGGGGTCCAGCTGCTTTTCTCTTCAGCAAGGTTATAAAAATTCAGCCTACATGGCGCACCGTGGTCATAACAGCATCAATAATTCATGCCATGGCCATCTCAATATTTTCTTCTCTTATTTGAAGAACTTGAGGTTCCTTTTGTGGAAGTGCCAGCTTCTGGACCGGCCCAGTTTCTCCTCAAACATCCCTAAACAATTAATGATGGCAGGCCACCAAGTCCATCATTAGGCGCAAATAAAGCCACACTGTCATGCGACAACTTGTTAGCATTTCAAAGACGACCCCCGCCTGGCCTCTCTCCTGCTCCACGCCGGCCGCTGCCATGCCAAGCAGGTTTTAGTAATTCATGAAATTTACACTTGGGAGGTGAGACAACCATCCTTCGCCCTCATTACACCATTTCTCATCACAGATTCCCTGACAAGTCGGCTCTGACTCCGGGTCGGACTCTTCATGAGCGAGCTGGCTTCTCATCATACCTCACTTCCTGTTCCTGCAGCACACATCAGCCACAACAACCAGAGAACAACCGGAGAGAGAACAGCTGGAAAGAACAGCTGGAGTGTCTACCTCTGCTCATGCCGCTGGGCAACAGTTTCTTGGGAATCTCGGAGAAGCTACTCCCATCCGGACCAGAACCTTTGACCTCCTTTTTGTCCATGCTGCTGAATCCACCTGGAGAGTAACAGAACACAGGTAGATATTAGACAGGTAGATAGATGATTGACAGCAGGTAGACTCTGTCTGCAGCAGGACTAGAAGTGAAGCTGTTCTCTCTGGATCAACTTTCAAAGATTTCAATGTGATGATTCCAGGATGATTAAAGTACTTATATATATAAGCCATGGGGTCACGGGCTGGCCAACATGTCAACATGTGTCGGACATTTTTTTTTTATATTTATCATTACTCAAATTATTACTTATATTATTTTAACAATATATGTGGATTTTTGTGTAATATTTCTCTTTCTTCATTTTGGCTTTGCTGCAGTTTGAACCTGTTTTTAAAGTGCTACAGCAGTGCTTCCCAATTCCAGTCCTCAGTCCTGCTCTGCATGTTTTAGATGTACCTCTATTCCAGAGCAGCTGATTCAAATGATTGCATAACCATCAAGTTCTGCAGAAGCCTGTTAATCAGCCACATATTCAATCCAGGTGTGTGGCGGAAGGGAAACACCTAAAACATGCAGGGCAGGGGGACGTGAGGACTGGAATTGAGAAACACTGGTCTATAGAAATAAATTTGACATTGATAAAGCCTCGGAGGCGTGCCACTTGTTTGACTTGGTGGGAGCGACAGCATTGTCGTCTGCAGAGCAAACACAGCAGCAGGTTGAAAGGAGATTCGCTTCCGAGTCTTGGGTCAGGGTCAAAGGTCAGCGCTGTTTGATGAAGGCCTGACTGTCTGTTG
Organism: Brachyrhaphis roseni; assembly: GCA_903066815.1. NCBI lineage: Eukaryota > Metazoa > Chordata > Actinopteri > Cyprinodontiformes > Poeciliidae > Brachyrhaphis > Brachyrhaphis roseni. The sequence continues at coordinate 30,630 of CAEFZY010027725.1, forward strand.
GAGCTGCAAGAAGTCGACTCTGCCACATTTGATCAATTTCTGACCAAAACCTTCAGTTTTATTCAAACAGTGGAAGGAAATGACTGAAGTCTTTAAACCATTTATAGAAGTGACAATCTGAAAAGTGTGGCATGCAATTATATTCATCGTGTCTGCGTCAGAACACAGTAGAGCCTCCTCTGCAGCTCTGCTGGGTTCCTTCTCCTTTAGACCAGACTGGATGGAAAACAACAGTTTCTTCACACAGAGCCACAGTTGGATTCAGATCTGGACTTTGACTAGGCCATTCTAACCCATGAGTCCGCTCTAAACATCCCATAACAGCTCTGACTGCATGTTGAGGGCGGTCTCCAGGTTTTCCTCCAGGACTGTAATGCTATATTTCACTAGACTGTAGAAAGATTTCCAAATTGGACTCTCTTGAAGATTTGGGAATTGAGGTAAAAGGCCATAAACAAGCTCTGACACAAACTCCCAAAATGAATTATTTTATTGACCTTAAAGAGCTTCTATCTGTAATATTCATTGATTATCACTGTTTTCAACATCCATGTCGACCAACCCAAAGACAGAGAAGATTTAAAACTGATGATCAGTCAGGATGTGACTGATGTTTGATCGATTCCGTTTTATCCATCAGCCAAACATTTCATCACTTCGCCACTCACCGGCCACTTTATTAGGTACACCTGCCCAAGTGCTCATTAAGGCAGATGTAGACTCAGCAAATCACGTGGCAGCAACTCAATGCATGTAGGCATGTAGACATGGCCGAGACGATCTGCTGCAGTTTAAACTGAGCATCAGAACGGGGAAGGAAGGCGATTAAAGCGGCTTTGAACGTGGCATGGTTATTGGTGCCAGACGGGCTGGTCTGAGTATTTCAGAAACGGCTCATCTACTAGGATTGTCACCGATGAGTCTTGATTTCTGCTGCGACATTCGGATGGCCGGGTCAGAACATGAAAACGTGGATCCATCCTGCCTGGTATCGACGGTTCAGGCTGGTGGTGGTGTGGAGGATATTTTCCTGGCACACTTTGGGCTCATTAGTACCAACTGAGCATCGTGTCAACACCACAACCTACTTGAGTATTGTTGCTGACCATGACCATCCCTTTATGACCACAGAGTTCCATCTTCTCATTGCTACTTCCAGCACAATAACACACCAAGTCATAAAAAGAGACTCATCTCAGACTGGTTTCTTGATTATGAGTTCACTGAACTCAACTGGCCTCCAGAGTCACCAGACCTCTATCGGATAGAGAACCTTTGGGATGTGGTGGAACGGGAGATTCACATCACGGATGTGCAGCTGACAAATCTACAGCAACTGCATCATGTCAATCTGGACTAGACTCTCTGAGGAATGTTTCCAGTACCTTGTTGCATCAATGCCACCAAGGATTAAGGCAGTTCTGAAGGAAAAAGGGGTCCAACTGGTACTAGCCATGTGTTCCCAATAAAGTGGCCATCTAGATCAGTGGTGACCAAAGTGGGTCCTGGAGGGCCGGCATCCTGCTGGTCCCTGGTGGTATAACAACCTCCTCAGCTGGTCTCTAAGGAGCCATCATTGGATCCAGGTGTCTTAAACCAGGGAGAGACTAAAACATGCAGGATGCCGGCCCTCCAGGACCCACTTTGGGCACCACTGATCTAGATAATCATTTCCATTCTAAGATCATTGGTTCCATTGAACCAATGATACCTGAGAAAGAAAGACTGGTAGCCATCACTCCACGCTAAACACAGGAAACATTCTTTACAGAAATAAACAGAAACACAAAAAATGCTGGAACTTTATTTGCAGCAGTGACAAAATCACAAACTATCCAGCCTGAATCACCTCAACATGTTGTGCAATGGATTTACCAACCAATTTATAGAGAAAAATATAAAAATCAGAAGATTAATCTGCACATCCACACTAAATCCAAAGCTACAGCCAAACATAAAAAAAATATCCAATTTCAACTACCTAACTATAAAAGCCTAGAAGAAATGATAAATCAATTAATCTCCTCTTCCTGACCCACAGCTACCTTTCAGAGAGTCCAGCCTTCAGTCATGGGATCTCATCACTCGGCTCTCATCAGGGGTTTTGAACACAGCAGGTGTCAAACTGCTAGAATCGGTCTGGATGAATCTCAGCCCATCGTCTATTAAGCAGCCGCTTCCAGTCTGGTTCCCATGGTTACCGCAACATTGAGACCGGCCTAGTCCAAGAGTTTAGTGACATCCATATAAACACAGACGGCAGAAGAACCACAGTGCTGGTTCTGGTTCTGTTGGACTTCAGTGTTGTTCATGACATATTACTGAACCAACTGGAAAACTGGGTCAGACTCTGCAGTCCAGAACTCAACTGGTTCCAGATGATACACAGCTTTAAGTTATGATGTAGACCTGACACTCCAGAGCCACATAAAGACAGTCACAAAGTCGGCCTTCTGTCACCTGAAGAACATCTAGAGGATTAATGTCTCTAGAGAAACTCCTTTATCTTCAGTCGCATCGATTCCTGCAGCAGCGTCTTCACAGGTCTGTCCAACAAATCGATCCTCCAGCTGCAGCTGATCCAGACGCTGCT
>CAEFZY010027730.1:0-61382 GCA_903066815.1 Brachyrhaphis roseni
GCCTGCCACTTGGTTATGTCTTTCCATGTACTCTTTCCCTGCCAGTATCTTGCACCCTGCTGTTATGTGCTGGACTGGACTATATATATATATATATATATATATATATATATATATATATAGGTGTGTGTGTTTAAAGGGAAGTTTTTAGCAGCCTCTAAATATATTTCTGCACTTTCCATCCAAATTAAATAGAAGAAAGCAACTGATGCAAGCAAAAGTCATATCCTTCTAGTTGTTAAAATATGCTGCACACTGTATATCCTTCAATAAATCAAATACAACGCTGTGTTTCTGCTGTGGTTTATACAAATGAGTGTTGCTTGAGAAATGCGGCCAGCAGGTGGCGGAATTCCTCCATTTCAACCCATCCCAGCAAAATCGCACACCTCAGAAACCAACAATACACAGAACTGACTTGTTCAAAACAACAGGTCCGAGGGATTACATGGGATCCTTTTCGAGTGCGAAAAGATTTGTGCTGATTCCAGCATGGAAGGGAGGGGGAGGAGGAAGAAGGAGATTCACCTGCAGGTCAGAGGTGAAAAGCAGGTACGTTCAGTCGGCTCACACACCTAACAAGGGAGGCGGCGGGGCTGCAGAGGGATGCAAGGCCTCATGTTTGCGAGATAAGACAAAAGGGAGTGAGTGCGGGGGAGACTGAAAAGACGCTGGATTTCTGTCTGACAGAGGAAAGCCATCTCATTTCCCAGGAGGATTTCTCACAGCCAAGCTGGAGAGCCCTGCTGCAATGACCCTGAGCAAATATCCCTCAGAAGAAGAGGGAGAGGTAGATGAAACGGGAAGCTTTTCCATTACCATGTAATGGAAAAATGTGTAGCTCCATCAAATGAAAAAGAGGATTTTGAGAAGGTAACATGTATTTCTCCACATCCACTAAATTAAGCCGGCCTTCTTAGCCTGTGCACCTCAGCATGGGTATGTTCCCCCATCCCCCACCCAAACAGGCTTTAATGTCACAATGAATAAAGGGGTTCATCTCAGCCTTTGTGCAACAGTGAGCATGTGTGACACTTCTTTTGTCCGCTGAAGGCACCAGTCGACCAAAGAAATAAAAAATTACATATATACTTATACCACATAGATCTTATACTGGGTCTGCAACAAGAACGCAGCTGAGTCTGAAGGCATTCACCCCGCTTTCCTTTAATAACGATAATGGACTGGATTTGTCTACTGCGGGGGTTTCTGTCTGCTGATGAATCACTTGCTCAATGGACGGGAGTAAAACACTTCTCAGCCAGCGCCGGTTTACAATGAGAGGTTTACAGCCAAAGCGCAGGTTTTGTAAAAACCAATCGGCTTTAGTGGTTAACAGGGATTCCTGGCAGAATAGATTCTTACGCACGCTAATGGGTTTTAAGGATGCCACTGATTTGCTACAACGGAAAAAGAAGTAAAGCACAATAAAAATATACAATACCTTATCAGCAGGCGGTATCTTGCGTTTTATTTGTTACCGGATAGATTAAGTGCATCGTCATAAGTATGTTCAGTATCTATGTTCGCTGGGTTTAAAACGCATTCATCTGGCTTGTCTTTTGGAATAAGTATGTCCTAAATGACGAAATAAATAAGAAAAAAAGGAGAAGCTTGAATAAAAAAAGAAAACTCAAACTAGCTAGAAAGTTACTGAAGACTAAAGACAGTGTTAACTGTACAAAACACCAAACTCTGAGATTAATCTGTAGTAAATTATGTTTCATGCCGACGTCTCTGAGCTCATATGGTGATTCAGAGAGTCAGGAGTAATGTTGGCTGAAATCAGTAGCGTGGAGACCTAACAAACCGGCTTCCTATTGTAGTGATATAGAACTTTATAGACCTTTTGTACATTTGGTTGCTGTGAAGAACTGTGGACTTAGCTCTAAAATTTGAACAAGCGGACACTCCATAGCTCCTTCGCTCACAGCCAAGCCAGGACTGAAATTGCTAAACTTTAATTATTCGCTTGTTTCTTAGATATTTTAACAGCTGTAGGACAGCAGCAATATTGAACTTGAGAGACGGAATGTATGAAACGGGGAAGGATGTGAGCAGTGCATGCACAAGCATGATTGACATTGCTAAGAACTTCCTCCTGGCTCTGATTGGTTAATTCTGAGAATATTCTAGTGGATGATCTGATTTCTGCTATATTCTGATGTGCCAGCTTTTTTCCCCCCTACAAGATCACCACTCAGCTCAGAGTAACACACTGTCAATTTGACTCATTGTTACACAAAATAATAATCCTTCCTATGTTTCTACATACAAAGTCACAAGGAAATTGTCTTACATAGGAAAAAAGAAAAGAGAAACTGCAGTCTTGTGTTTGTCAGATTTTATATAACAAGAAAAAGAGATATTTAAAACTAATCAGTTATGGAAAATAAAACACAGAACCAATTTGTCTTCAGTACAGTTCGGTATTAGTCGTACAGCAACTGGCTAACTTTTTTTTCATGAGAAAAAAACCCAAAACAAAACACAAGGTTAATATGAAAGTGTAAACAAAAAAGGCACAAATAAATACAAAGCAACGTTCTCACTGACACTGGGCTTAAAAATGTTCCACCAATGTGGATTTTTTAAAAATTCTTTTTGGGGTGGAGGGTGTGGGGCCTCTTAATATTATATAGAGGCTAAGAAAAAATATTCACAAAAAATGAGGCTAAACGATACACAGCAAGAAACACCAACTAAAACAAACCACTTTGGTGGATAACTCTGATTTTAAACAATCAGGAAGGAAAAAACAGTGCTTTCTTCATACAAATAAATTAATATAGGTGTCAACACTTTATCTAAAATCTTATATACAGCTCTTCTTTTACAGAATTATACAATACATTATCAAAAAACGTTATGAAAACGTATTTACAACCCAATGAGTCAAAAAGCACCCTCAAAGCTTTTCTGCCAACACACCCCAACTCGCTCACCAATACACACAGAGGTCAACACACGTGCAAACACACACCCACACACGCACACACACACCCCTTCTTTCTCCATGAGAAACACAGTACCAGAAGGCATTCTACGAGGGTTGTGCAACAAATAGCATCCAAAAAACAGTTTCAAATATGGCTGTGCGATGAACAATTGGCACACATGCATTTCAATGAGCACACACACGGGCGAATTTCCAGGTGATCTGTATAAACCGGCGTGAAACGTGTTCACCGGCGGGGTCGGCAGGCGCCACATCGTACTGCATCAAAGTCCGATTTTTCTTTTTCTTTTCACGTTCGTGGTAACATAATATGACTGGATTTTTTTCTCTCCCAAAGCAGAGACCAGCTGGGGCCTCCTGTCCCAAACTGTCTACTCAAATTACAGTGGCAGCGGCGGCGAAATCGACTGTGCTGTACATGTGTGAGTGTGGGTGACAGCGTCCTGTGTGGAACAATGAACAGTGGCGATGTGGGTTGGTTGCATGCTGCTTGTGTTTCCAGAGAGCGAATTGCACCTCGTCCTTGTCCCCCTCCACCCCCTTTGGAAAACAACGGGAATCTGATACCACTGCACCGCAGGTGGAGTGTGTGTGTGTGTGTGTGTCACAGTCAAAAGTGGGTCGTCAAATTAAATCATTACCACTCTGTGATTTCCATCAACCACAAAACACCTCAACTGGCTGCTATCTGCAGTCTATTGCTTTTCTCAGACCATTTAACATCTAAAACAAGCTACTAAAAGAAGAAAAAGAAGAAGTCTGACTTGCACCTTTATGCTCACAGAAGACTCTTCCAACTCTCTTCACTAAATAAGAGAAATATTCAAAACTGACAGAGTTCAACCAACATCGTGACGTTCTGAACCGGACAAACTGATCCAGGAAAAAATGTGTATGACACCAGGCGTCTCCAGAAACAGCGTTTGGGATTGATCCCAACAGATTGTCTCCACCGGCTGCCCCAGTTTAACAGCTCCTCTGTCTTTAGTAGCTGTCCCAGAGGGTTGCCGCCAACCAGGAGTAACATAAAACTCAAACTAACACGTCAAGGACGAAACGGATGCTCAAGCCCGGTGCCTTTTAGTAGCTTCAGATGCACACGGTTGTCAATGGAAAAGTTAAAAACGGAGAGTTTGACTTGATTTTCCAGCGTTGAGAGCGCAGCGGCACGTCTGCACCACCTGATTACTTAAATACCAGAATCTACTGGAGAAAAAACAGATTTCATTCCCTAATTTTTCTTTCTCATTCTCGGTTTATATGTAATGTGACAGGACATGGCGGGGTGTGTGTGTGTGTGTGTGTGTGTGTGGATGAATGAAACAATGATATGTCGTTCATCCCTTCAGTAAACTTAGTCCAAGTTCATTCTGACTTCACCGTGTGCCTGAGTGTCGAGCTGCACCAGAAGCAGGTCCTTTTGCCTCACTTTGCAGTGGAGAGCATGGGCTGCTCCGTGTACCAGTGAGTCCCCGCGTCGGGTATGCTGCCCCCCAAAGGCAGGGCGATGAACTGCGGGCAGGTGCCGCCTCCAGCCCCCACCACGCCCATGCCGACCCCCTGGGGGAACGGGTGGTGGTGGTGGACGTGGTGTCCCATGCCGTCGGTTCTCCCGATGTGGATCTCGTCCTCCTCGCCCTCGCCGGTGGTCTTGCGGTAGACCGGGTTGTCGAAGTTCATGCTCTTGGTGGAGTTGCGGCGCCAGTTCCGCCACACCAGGTAGACTCCGGCGCAGACCAGGCCGAACACCACTGTGGCAACGATAGGAACTGCATGCGTTTAACACACAGCGGCAGGGGACACGGGGAAGGAAGGGGGAGCGTTAACAAGGCAGAACGAGTCCATGGTGTGAGATGACGGGCACGGAGAGGAGAAGAAGAAGAGGCATGCGGGATGGGGGGGACAGAGAGGGAAGAGGGAGCGGTATGGAGACTGTGTGTGTGTGTGGTGCAGCGTAGGCTAAAGATGAGTCACACAAGACTCTAAACAGATTCTAAATAATCCTCATTAAAGCTTAGAGTTGGAGTGTTTGTTTTAAGGTCATTTGAGACACTTTCAAAGAAGATATACCTTTTTATTTTGTATGGGAAATTAAAATATTTTGTTAAAGTTGTAGTATGTAACTTTTATAAAAATCTTTTTTTTTTTTTACATATTTGTTGTAAAATTGAGCTCCTCTGCCTTCTCACAGTGCTAACTAGAAACAACCAATCAGAGGCCGGAGTTGGGTCTTAGCACTGTCATTCAGCCTCAGTGTGGTGCCGCTCATCCCCCATCCTCTCCACCCTCCGCTAAGCTGCAGCTAGCATAGCCTGTTGTAAATGCTAAGATTAGTTAGCATGGCCACTGATGATGGTGCATAAACATTTGTCCTGTAACGGTAAGTTGTTTCTCCAATATTAGCACAATGCACAGCGAGTACATGAGGATGATTGACAGCACTAAGACCCTCCTCCTGCCTCTGATTGGTTGTTTTTGGTCAGGAGCGTTGCATTTCTTCAGATGGCAAAAGTAGCTCAGGGACGAGGTGGAGGAGATTGATCTTTTCACAGTTTGTCTGTCTCACATAACGGTGTCAGTTTTAAAAAATTTTAAAAATGTTACATACTGCAGTTTTTCTTTAAAAGTCAGGGAAAATGGAATGTGTTATTTTAATACTTCATCTGTAAAATGATTATTTTTTTTATGTAGTGTCTTTATTATACAAACAGATATGAGGAAAGTAACTGATGATACTAATGAGGAAATCCTGCCTAACTATATGATGGGATGTGATCAGGTTAAATATGCTGTTAAATAGGCATTGCAATTTAACACTAGCTTTAAATCACACCAATAAAATACTGTTAAAGTTGTCACGGCTGATAAACACCTTTTGTGTTCTCCACCTGTACTGTGACCTGATTTTATTACAAACAAAATGGAAAAAGTCTATCTGAAAAAGGAGGCTGACTCAGTTCGTTCCAGTTCATTTAGTCCAGAATCAGGTTTCAGCTTGAAGCATGTACTGGGTATAAAGTCATATTTTTAGCTGAATTATGTTTATTTTCCTTATATTTAGCAGATTTACATCAGGTCTGTCATTATAAAGGAAATAAGCTGTGATTCATAAATGTTTTGTTCCTTTTTAGTCACAATTAAATAAGAAAACAAAAACAATGTGGGGTAGCAAATGAATTAAGTAGTGTGGCTTTGCTTAAACAAACAGTGAGCAATATTTGGAATGCCTTTTAATCCTTTTGGGATTTAAATAAAGAAAGCTTCATTTGCCAGAGACTGTAGCTATACAACAAGTAGATGTAGCCAGTTTTAAATGACTCAGACCTGCAGTTAATCATTTGGCTCTTATCCCAGTGTTTTTGTTAGAGCAGTGATGCTGGTTGTTACGTCACACCTGAGGTAAAAGTGTTCAAATTAACATAGTGGGAGAAATCTGGATTTCAACATGGCGATGGCCAAGTAGCACTGCTTGCGAACATTGTTTAAGCTGCTTCACTTTCCATGAGGAAAGACCACTGTTTCTTTTTTCAGTTGCAGGCAGTAAAGGTAGCACTGATTTTAGATGCACTCTTGCATGTGTATTTGTAAAATAAATAGGTTTCCACCACAGTGTACTACTGTTGATGCGAGGAGCGGCCATATTGGAACACTGAAAAATCCTAACGAGGGTTAGTCTGGGCTTCTCCCACTTTCCGAGTAGGATGTCCAACTTTTTCCAACTGGTGCATTGAAATTTCTGAGTTCCGACTACAAACGTAACCATGAGATGGAGTAGAGTAATGACTGAATCCCTAATGCCTGATTGAATAGATTTTCCTCTTTTAGCATATTGGCTAGCTGAGCAGTTTAGTTCTTTATTAGCCAAATTCTCTGTCTTATGAAAAATCTTTCAAACTGTATCCTGACATTTAGTCTGAGGTGTGATATTTTCCAGGACAGACTATTTTTCAGCCACAAGTGTTTTAGTTTATGAATTACTCATAAGTAGGTAGAACTTTGAAATTCTGACAATTATCATGAAGGTAGTTTCAAAGGTATTTGCTGTTTTTCTTATCTTCAATTATTATTACTCCTCAATAAAGTTTGAAAACTACAGTGCTTTAGCAAAGAATGTTTGCCAAAGCATTCCCCACAAAACAGTACAGTAGAAGGTGAATGATGCACAATGACAAGAATATCAAATACACAAGAAATGAACAGAGAGGAGGACTTGTAGACAAGCATTCACTCCTCCAGTGCACAGCTGTGAATGTGTGATGGACTCAACAAACAGGAACCTTATACATCAGGGTAACACAGTACATGTGCAGAGTCTTGCAAAGGTATAAATATCCATCACAATTTTCACATTTTTATACTATTACCACAAATCTCAATGTATTTTATTGGGATTTTATGTGATGGACCAACACAACTGCTAAGACAACACCAAAATTAAACACCGAAATTTACGGTATGTGTGGAGGAAAACTAACAGTATACAGTATACAATTTACAAAAAATTTTAAAGCCTACATATCATTTTCTTACTGCTTCCTGGTTAGGTGCTACTTCATGTTGATCTATATAATAAGATACTGATAGAAGAACATTGAAGTTTGAGGATGTAATGTGAGAAAAATGTGAACAAGTTCAAAAGGTTAGAATATTTTTGCGAGGCGCTGTACATGTACCAAACAGCCTTTCTGTAACCAGACAAACTAAGAAAACAGAGGCTGCATGCAGCTTACCGATAGGAATGACCACGCCCAGAACGGCCACCGTCAGGTTCTCGCCCAGAACGAAATTCTCACCACCGGCTGGGGAGAGAGAAGGAATGAGAAATTGCATGGTGTAAGAGTGGTGGGATGAAAAGGCAGTCGAGTAAAGAGAACAAAAAGTAAGAAGGCAGGTAAGATATAAAAAGCATGAGATAAGCAGAGCGTCGAAGAAGGGTCAAGACGGTGGAGGAGAGAAGCGATAAAACAGGGAGGCGAGAAGTGGGTGACCATGCGTTAATGGCCGTGAGTGTTTTACAAAGAGAGACAGCAGTGGAAAAGAGGGAGGAGAGAAAAAAAAACAAAAAAAAGGAATGTAAAGGATGCAGAGCTCCGTATTTGCCAGAGTGTGACTTTGAGACACCCCCGACCTTCTGCACCTTCATACATTCAGCCTCTGTATGTTTGCATTAGAGCAAAATTTGCATTCAACATGCAGTACTTACTAACACACTTATGAGGCAAGCGTTTATGCCGCAACACAAATTTCCTTCCAGATATGCGACCCCCACTCCCTCCACCCACCCGCCCACATAAACCACAGTTTTATGAGGAGAACGGCATAATTTTCAAGGTGACAATTATTCCTGTCGTCGGTGGATGAGGCTTGTAGATTCCCCACTTTAATGTCCTCCTTACAGCCAAGACGAGATCACTAACCATGTTCCTAACAGAAAGTAGATGCAACTCAACAGTTTTCTTTAATCCCAATTAGGGCGGCAACTAACAATTATTTTAGTAATCGATTATTTTTGATGATTAATTAATTAATCATTTAATTTGACACATTTAACAGATTTTTTTATGTAACCACTTCAGCTATTTTTACACAATATCACAGACAGTAAATAAGCAAAATTTTATTGTCTAAAATGCAATAACAGCATTTCCTTTGTGAACGTTTAATCATTTGCAGCAAAGCACGCATGTGCAGCTCAAAAAAATACTGTCTACTAATTTGTTGATTGATTGTTTTGGATAAATAACTGGACAGCAGTTATTAATAGGAGGAGACATATAAAAGGAGATTTTATTTCTTTCTTTCTTTACAGAATTTGAATCAGGTGAAGCTAAAAATGCCATTTGAGGAGTTCTGGGCAAAATATATTTAAAGACAGAGTGTATCATCCTAAATGTTTATTTTTTGTACAGTTTTGGCTTAATTACTGTCCTGAATCTTGTTCTTTCAGCAGATGGCTGTAGCCAGAGTATGTATGGCCCAATTGATTATTAATCGATGACTAATATAGCTGACGATTATTCTGATAATTGATTAATCACGATTGATTCGATTAATCGTTTCAGCCCTGATCGCAATTCTACTTTTTCAAGACTGCACACTCACAGTGTTGGGAGACACTGCTGTCCCCTGCAGACGTGGTTGAGATGACCATGGCCGTGGCTGTGGAGTGGGAGCCCAGTGATTCGGACTCCTGCGATGACAGAGGCTGCAGCGTACTGAGTGGGGTGAGAAACTTGGGAGAAGCAGATGGAGCGGTGTTCAAGTAGGGGACGTCGTCTGCCTGCGAGACTCCTGAGGATGGAGCGATGCCTCTGGTGTCAGGTGTAAATTCAAAGGCAGGTGGCGATCTCGCTGTCATGTCGTCCCTTGGCGCTGCTAAGAGGAAAGTTAAATCAAAGCTGGAGATTTGATTTAGAGATGTTCACTATATTCAAATAAGCAAAACTTAAACTTAAGTTTAAAAAACATTGTGAAGTCTTGAGGTACTTCCAGTTTTTGAGCAGGATCTATGAAAACAATGCCAAGAACATTTTGAGTGTGAAGATAATAATAACCCTGCTTATTTCTTCACCAGTAGATCCCAGGCTTGCAATCCACCCTTTTGCTACTCATTTAACTATTGCTTTTTTATAGTATGCATGTTGACAATCTCTTTGGCATTAGCAGTGTTTCTGCAGGTTTCACCACCTCAAATTTAAGACTTTTAAAGACATTTTCAAGAGCATTACAAACAAAATTTAAGAACAGTTTAGAAATATACAAAAGAAAATTGCCTATTTATATAGTAGTAGTACCTAGCTTTGTTGCACAGAATGAATGCAGCGTGGTATGGGTTGGCAACAGAAGTGAGCCAGCAAGCTGGTGATAAATTTGCACTTATCCACGACTGATGCAAAAACCTAGCTAGCAAGAGTATGTTAGCAGGTTGTTAGCAAAAAATAAACTACATAGAATATATAAGATTAAGTATTCCTGCCACCACTAAATTTAAGACCTGTGATGAACATATTTAAGGTTGACTTACATTTCTTCTAATTAATTCAAGATATTGTAAGGCCTTAATTTTAGATACAGAAATTTGAGACATTTTAAAAGCATAGTTTTAGACACGAGCTCTGTAGAACCCATTCCAGTGGGGAAATCAATGCTCTATGTGTCTATGATAGCCATGTGTACAGTAGGATCTTTTTTGTACCCAACAAAACCATGCAGTTCCTCAGACTCTCACCTGGTACGCATCCCCTCATATCAGGCCCCAAGTCCTGTCCATCTGGACACGCACAAGTGTATTTGGGAGAATGTTCGGTGATCTGTGGTGCTTTAAGGCATAGGTAGTTGCAACCCCCATTGGCTACACTGCCCAGATTGCAGCTGTCTGGACCTGAAAATAGAAATGAGTGAGAGGAAAAAAGATCTTGAGGTTAACATGAAGACAGCAAGGATTTACAAGATTCAAGTGTGTCCTTGTCTCCGTCCTTCGGATGCCTGTTCTGAAGTGCTCAGCACTTTTTAGGCATCAAGAGAAAACGTGGTTGAGTTTCATTATGAGCTCATTTCTACACACCCACTGGCCTCACACAGACTGAACACACACCTGGAGGCTGTCGGAGCTGGTGGAAAACCACAATGTCATGGGGATCGTTCAGGTTTTCAGCCAGAGCCTGGATGTCCTGACCGGTTAACCGATTGGCCATAAAAACTGCTGCCTTGTCTCTGTCAGTCCAGTAGATCCGATCCTGCAGTACGGGCGATAAAAATGAAAAGTTGTTCTTGTCAGTGTAACCGTGACCTCACGACAGCAGCCAAAACATTGTAACTGGGGTAAATTCCAAAACAGTTCATTACTTGCAAACACATCTTAATCTCATGTTTGCGCTCACAGAGCTGGTGAAGTTCTAACCACCATATCACCATATCTCAGATATTTTTACAAGCGTTGTACAGAAAGTATATTCCCAGACAGAGCCTGTAGATAGATTACACAGATTTTATGACCTTCATTTCTCATCTTCCGTTCTCATTTAGCTGTTCTGACAGTTTTACATTCAGAGAAATTAATCTTTCCTGCAAGGACATTTATGGCGCCCAGGTTACTTTGGCTACGGTTGGTTCTCAATCGAAGCAACAAGTGGTAGTCCACAATCTACAATCTACAAGTAGTTGTCTACAACTACTTGTACCTAAATATTTAATGTTGCGACTTAATTTTGGTGGCCTTTGTTTGATATAAAGAAGAAAGTGTATTGCTTTGTTTTATAGACTGGTTTATGAATTTGTGCAAATATTGTTTAATTATGAGAGGTTTTATTAATGCTCTGAAATTACCTTTAGTTAATTAACCCAATTAAATGTAAAAACAGATAATACCTTAGACTACAAAACAGTTCATCACAGCAGCATAATTCAACAGCCTCAGTGATTTAACTACATTTTATGCGACAATGTTTTCTCTGTTTGTCCATTGCCATTTACCTGAACAAAATTTAACATGATGTTTCAGAGTAAACATTTTGCTGTAAAAACAAAGCAAGTGGTTTCATTGTTATATATTAAATGAAACAAAATGACAGAATCAGACACAAAAATCTTAAGCTATCTTAAAGCTACAAGTTTCACTGAAGAAAGCTTTTGCTTGCGATGCGTCCTTAAAAGTATGAGCTCTGTGTTTGTCAAACACTGTGATGGTACTTAGTAAAATTATGATAAATTCCCTGTCGTACAAGACATAATCGATGCCTGGCCTCATTCTGGCCTGTTGTGACTACAAGGTGACTCTTGCTCAGCATGCTGGAAACACACCAGCCCAGCAATATTGAGTGGGGCCTGTCGCATGCATCGCATTACTGCCGCTGTCTGGCTGACTATATCAGCGGTCGCCAGGTGCTCGTCCACACATTCCTCTGTTGTTGCACTCTAAAAATACCTGGACCTGGTATTGCTTAAAATCGCTATCTGTTAGCAACTCCACATGTCTCTATTTGTGATGGTAGGACAGAAAAGGCTTAATTAATGTTTAACGGTCGCTATGGAGACCTGGTGACAACAAGATGGCACTTTTTGGTGCAGTTTGTGGTTGATTTAGTTTGATCTCCCTTACCATCAAGCCTTGTTTCAAATGGCTATAAGAAATGGGCTTCTGTGTCACGTCTTATTTATGCCCCAGGGAAACAGGAAGTCATTGATTACTAAAATTTTTTCTAAAATTAATAGTAACTTACGACATTTTTACACCTGATAGACAAAATTGCAACACTTGTTACATTTTCAGCTGACGTGGATCGGCTTCACATTACACAGTATCAAACAATACAAAATAATTGAATAACCTGTCACCCCCCACCTCGCCTGTGGTGGCGCTGCACCAAGAACTACTGAAGGAAAAGACACGAAAATCTCTGAAGATGAAAACACTGAGCGCTACTCCCTTCTGCACTTTCAGGATTTTATCTTTTGTCATTGGTAAAAGACCACGAGTCGTTTCTCCCACTAGTGCAAGACTCTTTAATTTGAGTTGGTTCTATGTACCCAGAATACCTTGCGCTATAGCTTGCTCCTGCTTTTGGAATCTGGCCGATATTAACAACCGATATTTATTTCCATCTTGTTGCCATTTACTGCCGGAGGGAAAGGGAAGAAAGTTGGTCGTGTGATATTTGTTTGGTCATGAGACGGTGAGAGCGATGCAGCACTGGATTATGGGTAGTTTAACTGAAGCAGAGGATAAATAAACAATACAGTACCAGTAAATATTGGTTATTGGCCATAAGAGCAATATTAATTGCAATATAAATGTCAAATTTTCGTATCAGTGCATCTCTAATTTAAATAAACCATTAAACGCCAATACAGCCTAATACACGGAATGTCTAAGTCCAGATTTCATCACTCCATGGTCATGCTGCTCATATTATGGAGTGATGAGCGCATCGCTACCTCCTGGACATGATTTCACATATCAGGAAGTGAGGAAAGGGTCTTTATCCTTGCGGCCCAAGAGGGGTGCTAGAGCTGAAGATAAGCCGGCAGTAGGAGGACATGAAATGCTTTGCGGCTTAAATAGTTTGTCCAAACCGGAGGGGAAAGCGTCGGAATGTGTGAAACATCACGGGTTGAATTGACTGCCTGAGCTAGCTTGTAGGCGACGCCTCGTTTATGTCTTAATGGAGTGGGGTTTTTCCTCTGTAAGATTATGCTACTGCAATAAAAGATAAATTTATTTTAACACTTTTCATATATCTTTACCAGCGGTGTCAACAAATGTGCTCCCTTCTTGAAGAAGCATTTTAAAGTGAAGAGGATTTGTCTCTACCTGTAGTCTTACTGAGACTCGGTCCATGGGAGGAAACCCTCTGAGGGATGATTCTACATTTGCTGCAGAGGCAAATGTTCTGAAAACTACAGCGGGTTTTACTCACAGGCATGAAGAGTCTTGATTGGATTTATTTCCTCTGAAGGCCTCGATTCATCACATGCACACAACAGACTTGGCTGGTGACCAGAAAGAGAAGTGTGTATTCTCCTTCAGAATCATCTCTACTTCTTACTTGGTATGCAAAGCCAGTGAAAGCAACAAGGAGACGAGACAAAGGGCTAAAAATACGGACACCCACCAACTGAGCATGAAATAAGCTGAATTAAATGGATTGATTTGTATTCAAACACACTACTCCTATGAGTTTTTTTTTTTTTTTTTTTGGAAAATTTGAAGATGTGATACAATGTGGGAGGAGAAAATCTTTAAAATCAGTTGCGAATTAATCTGAGAAGCAACACACAAACCTCGAAGACAGCCAGAGCGTAGGGGTGTCCCAGTCTCTCTGCAGAGGACATGTGTGTTCTCCGGTGAGCTCCGTTCAGGTCCACACTGGCTATGAGATGCAGTTTGGAGTCGACCCAGTAGAGGCGCCGGTTGGCTACGTCTGAGGAGCACACACAGACACACATTAGGAGGAGGGAGGGCTTTCCTCAGACTCAACAGAAATTGATCGTCTCTGTGGTAAGCCTTCATGTACTCCGACCGACAAATCCCTTTGGTTGGAATGGATTACTTTTTTTTAAATGTCAGATAATCAGTGTTACACAACACAGAGATTTACGGATCCAAAACACTTGAAATATAATTTCAAAGCAACAGTATTTTTCTTAAAGCGACAGTATTGTGTATGTTCCAGGCACACAGTGCCATTTTATAGCACAATTAAGTAACTCAGTTGTTAGAAAAATGCTCTATATATTAAATATGACTTAAAATAAAGTAGACTTTGTAATTTAATGCATTGAAATTGTGTCTCTGTCTCTTTAAAAAAAAATCTTGCTCTTTCTGAAACTCCACCTTCAGGAAGTCATCACAATATTTCTCCTCTATGAACCATTTAACAACATTTTTACAAGCTTTACACTGAGAAGTAGCTCATATAATGAGTTCAGCTGACACACAGTTCCAACAGGAGTTTGCTATTTGCTGCTGGCTAGTCTGAAGGAGCTGATTGGGGGACTCACCGGAGGGGAAAGAGGAAGATTGCTCTGTGAAGCAAAAACTTGGAGCCTAGCCCCGCCTCCAAGGTGGGGCTAGGCTCATCCAGGTGTTTTGCATAGCTGAATGGTTGTCACAGGTGATTAAAGGATTTCTCAAACAAGCACGAAATAATCAAGGCAACACTCCAGGTATGTTTTGATGAGGTAATAACATTGTAACTTGATGTAAAGCTTAAAAAGTATATTTAGCACAGTATTGCCCCTTTAAGCCACTTACCTAAAGTAATGCCATTGGGCCATTCAATATTTTCAGACACCAGAACCTGCCGATCCACTCCGTTCATCCCAGCCTTCTCTATCTTGGCTCGTGTGCCCCAGTCTGACCAGTACATGAAACTGAAAGAAAGATAATAAATGAATTATTCTATTTGGAATATTTCGATAATGATAAAAATGTACGCTAAAAACAGAAATAAGGAACCACTCATAGAACATTATGACTAGTCTGCTACATAGCTCGTTTACCAAAGTATGTGATTTACAGAATATTGCCTTAAGTCATAATAGCATGTCCAGTACCTAAAAAAATGACTCTTAGGTAACTAAAAGCATCAGAATATTCTTCATGTTCTTGTGGATTGGTTAAATCTGGATATGCAAAGTCCTGAATTTCTGTGCATCACATGATTTGATAAATTATATGAAAATGTTTCTTTATAAAACTGTTCAGTCAGCTTCTCAAGTGAGATGACAATATATAAAAATCAGTAAAAGAAAAATCGGACCTTTGACCTTTAACTCCAGGATAGAGATGAGTGGAAACATATTTCATTTGTTTAATGTCAGACAGTTCTAAATTATTGAAGGCTAAATCATCTTCAATAATTTAGCCTGATGAATAAAAAAGTCTGGAATAATTTCCGCCTTGTGTCTATAAACTCAGTTTGACACCATATTATGCTGATGTATTGTAAATTGTTATACAAATTCACAACATGAACCTCATTAATTAGCATAGATTTTAAAATTAGAAGGTCGAATAAAGGTTTTGTGCGGAAGAAATAATCACAACAATTTTCATTAGCCATGATTAATGATGATTAAAAGTCCTGTTAAAATTATTAATGTTTTGTTTCACTAACCAGGGTCAATTACTGATTTAATGCCTGGTTGAAAAAGAACATTGGGAGAGAAAAGTTGATCTCCACTCATCAAGGTTATAAATGATGCATTTGAAATGCTCTTTTGAATAGTTGAATGATTGTAAAAAAACAAACAAAAAAAACTTCAATGACTTTCAAAGACAGGTCATGTTTGCACAGGTTTGCATGAATTGCAGATTTTGTCTAATTCACACAGTTTCATAATTATAAAGACAGGCTCAAATATTTATAAAGACATAGATCACAGCTGCAACAAACGATTCCAATTGGAATTGATTATTATAATGATTATTATTATTGATTACTAATCTGACGATAGAAATTAGCACATTATACATATTTTTAATTTTCTACTTTGCTTTTTTTACACAATGTTAGAAATACGTACATTAAAATATATGCAAATAATTCAATTCCTTTCTTAAATAATTTTTTTCCCCCCTAAAATGCAATAATATCACTAGGAGAAGCTACAGCTATTCCTCTTGAGCAGTTCTTTGTAGAACATACGTATTTGCAAAGTTTTTTTTTTATTTTAAACACAAAATGTATATATTTTTTGTATAGTTTTGGACTAATTATTGCTCCGTCTGTTGTTTTTAAAGCAACTTTAATTTTTTGAGTTTGTGTACTCCATTGTATACTCTCAGCTAAATTAATTGAGTTGTTTCAATAATCGATTAATCACAAATAATCGTGTAAGCCCTAATGCACACCCGATATTATTTGTCTAAAAATCCTTTAGAGATTTGCAGAAAAACTACCTGCTGCAAAAGAACAATTCATATGTTTCAATAAAAGTCCAAAATTAATACAACATTCACGTTAATGATTAATCGATTACTAAACGGGTTGAAGGTTATTTCAATAATCGATTAATCACAATTAATCAGATTAATCTAATTGTTTTAGCCCTAATGCACACTCCATATTATTTGGTTAAACTCCTTTTGAGAAATGCAGAGAAACTACATATGTCAAGAGAAGAATTTAAATGCATCAACAAAAGCCCTAAATTAACATGACATTCATTTAAATGTGGAAAAGATGGAAACGGCCATGTCTGCACAATTACCCGTGGTGGGGATCCAGCGCTATGGCCCGGGGCTCGCTCAGGTCAGAGCTGATGAGGACGCGCCTCTTGGTGCCGTCCACTGAGGACACAGAGATGGATTTGTCTCCCGAGTCGGTCCAATACAGGTTGTGTTGGAGCCAGTCCAGCGCCAGGCCCACAGGAGTCTGCAGGGACGAATCCACCAGCGGCACCTGCTGGGAGGGGTCGCTGGCTTCGTGGATGAAGGCGCTGCAGGGAGCGAAGGGGGCAGAATAAAGGGGGAAGGGAATGTCGTAGGAGGCAGAGAAGGACAGAGGGAGAATTTCTCTTTGGCACATTGGTTTGATACATTTTTCAAGGCGTAATCACAATAACTTACAGATTTTTTTATGATGGCAGCTGATACATATATAAAGTACCTGAAATCAGCACTGTGCTGTGAAGTCAATGAACAGCAGAGAATGAAGTTACTAAGGGAGTTGTAGCCTTGGGCCTGCACAATGCAGGTTCATGCCGGGGTTATTGTCCTTGTTAGGTAAATCGCTTATCAGAATAGACAAGGCTTCATTTGAGGCTTGCCCAGGTCGCTAATCATTTGGACCCGGCAGAGGTGTGAGGAAAGGGCAAAGCAGCTAGCAAGAATTTCAATTTCAGTTTCTCCAGAGAGGTGGTTCTTTTAACATCTAAGTTATAAAAAGAACATGGCGCTCCAATTAGAATGCTCTGGGGGATAAAATATGGTTTGGATAACAAAAAAGGAGACGTGAGCTGAGTCTCATTACAATCAAATACAGCTGAATCTCATAAGAGAGCATTAAAAAACATAATTACCTAAAATAAAATCCTGTCGATTCAGATGTGTATCTGCATCCCAGAGACTTTGTTGTTGGAAATTCTTAATTCAGGCAATGTTGTAGATTAAATGATATCGAGAAACAATATGAAAAGGCGAAAAGATGCACTCCAGCAACCCAGCCTCACTAGTTTTCAAGATGAATTAGGAGGGTAAGTATCAGCCAAGTGTTGCTAATCAAATCCATTGTTGAGATGATAATCAGCAAGTGTGACTGCCTTTAAAAAGCAGAATTTTTTTTTTTTGTATTTGATTATTTACAGATGGTGGGTTTGTGTGAAAATGATGGCAAAGACATCAGCAACAACGTTAGAGAATCAGACTGTATAAAACTAGTCATTAAAAAATGGCTAGGCTATCACTATTAAAGAGTTTAGGGATACACTGATCAGAGATTTGTGGTTGGTTTCTTATACTTAAATTTAAGACTCTTGAAAACATTTTTAAGACCATTAAAACAAATTAAGATCTGTAAAATGCAGAAATTTACAACAACAATTGTAATAAATAAATAAATCATTATGGCTTGGCAACAGAAGTGAGACAATGGCGAAGACAAATGTCGTCCAGCCAGCTGGTGATAAATTTGGACTTTCCCATAATGGAAGAAAAAAGTTAGCAAGCTTGCAAGGTTTATATTAGCAGCTAGATTTTTCTCTGTAAAAAACTAGCTGCAGACGGTGTAAAGTTTTAAAACAAGGACAGTTTGATTAAAAAGCAATAATTTGTGAAGATTTGTGAATAACGCAGTTAGCATTTACTATAAATATCAATCTTTGAGTTTATTTAGTGCAGAATGCAGGCGAGCCAATGCATGTTAAAGCAGGCTGACAAACTAGTTATGCTATGCTCAACCTGGTAGTGTTTAGGTATATTTTCTAAGTGTTAAAGGTTTATTCATTGAAACATTTAAATCTTGATGTTCCAACAAATGCTGCTGATTAAGATCAAAATTGCTAGTAGCAGGAGCTACCAAATGCAAACTACACATTTGAATTGTTTTAAGACATGCAAAGCAAAGATTTGAGAGAAACTGTTTATGCACAAAACCTGAATTTCTTTATTTGTTGATATTCTCAAATAATTAAGCTATCGTACCTGTAGATTTTCCTGTGGAATCGGTCACACCAGAAGACGCGGTTGTTGGCCACATCCAAGTCTAGAGCCACGGCGTTCTTCTGTGTGGACACAACCTGGCTGTAGTCCCTCTTCGCCAAGTCGATGCGTCGAATCTCATGGCGGTTAGTGAACAGCAAATATGGGCTTTTCCCTGTAACCAGAGAAAACAAAAGGAAAGGAATTTTTTGGGACATAAAGTAAACATGGATTCAGAGTAAAAGTACAGACAAATATATCATAGAGAAAACATTTAAGGAAAAAGAGGGTTAATATGGGGAACACATTGGAGAAGGGATTTTACCCACTAAAGCGGAGCTGAATAAGCTTTGACAGTTTAGCAGAAAGTCGAGGAAGGGCTCCGGATGGTTCCCCTAATTAGGAATCAGAGCTCATCTTGGCGCTCCACAGAATCTTTAAACACAGAGCCAATAACATAATTCAAACCAGCCAGTGTATGTGATGAGCATAAAAGCGAATTAACCTTTCTGTAGAGGGATCAATTTACGATTGCATCCCAACAAAGAGATTGAAAACAAAATGTAATTGCTCTCGAGTCAATACGTGCAAGACTTGTGAACCGGGATGTTCCTTGTCTGGATGATTTAGACATTAGTTATTACCTAAAGCACTCGGGTCTCGCCTTGCAATCAAAACTACATGAAACTATTGAGCTCCGCCTTTGCAGCACACAAGTCAATATTCTAAATATTATGTTTTATACCAAGATAAATAACACAGGAATGGTTACTTAGTGCTGACAATGGTCGACGAAACTGTTGGAAAATTGATGAACAGGTCCGAGTGTATTATTAAGTCGCATGCTCTTTTGGCAAATATAGACGTAAATCTGATCGCATCTCTTAAACAGAAGGTTGTCAACTTTTACACAGGCAACTTGCATAAATAGAAGACAACAAAAGAGAAGTACCTTTGGGAACTGTAAAAAAAAAAGATCCAACTCCAGCCAGTGTTTTGCCTTTTCTCAGCTGATAGTGAGTATTCACAAATCTTCACTTTTATAATAGAAATCCTTTTAAGTGTTGAGGCAGCAGTCATTTCGACTGCAAGGTTTAAACAGGTGAAAAGATAATAGGGGAAGCTGAGCCACCTTTTGTTTCCAGGAACATTGATCATGTAATTAAGGTATTATTAAATGAAGTTTTAAGAACCTCATGGGTAACTTTTTCCTCTTGACTCAACAATTAATCATTGGGGCCTGCCATTCCAATGGCAGTAACCTATAGTTCTGCATCCAATATATATTATTGGGGCCTCATGTCAAAACTGACTGGCGTGCTTTGGCAGGCCCCGTTTAAATTTCTCCAGGAATTTTCTAGTGTTAAATATTATCATTTCCTATCACACATTTCTTTATGTGACGAGACTGAAGTGGAAGCTTAGAAGTTATGTTTAGCGTAGCATTAGCACAGTTTACGCAACAAAAACACAAAAATATCACTTCCTTCAGCAGAATATGCTATCCGTTTAAAATGAAAGGCTAACGCAGATGTTTGCACTAATCCTTTTATGAGAATATCTTAACTTTTTAAAAATATTTAGTGTAGGAGCCATTTATCTTTTCCTGTTTATCACCACCTGGGGGCGTGTTTCAGTTTGAGTCAGTCTGAAAGGGGGTTGGATTATTTAATAGAAGAGTGGCACTAGGAGGTTCCCACCCTCATCTATGGTCATGAGCTTTGGGTCATGACCAAAAGAACGAGATCGTGGATACAAGCGGCCGAAATGGGTTTTCTCCGTAGGGTGGCTGGGCTCCCCCTTAGAGATAGGGTGAGAAGCTCAGTCATCCGGGAGGGACTCAGAGTGTGTTAGTGTTTCCCCCGAGTCTCCTCCTCTGAGAGTGTTTCTCCCGAGTCCCCGCTGCCACCAAGTGCCTCTCCTGAGTCCGAACTGCCTCTAGTGTCCCCCCCCCCAACTCCCCACTGCCTCCTAGTGCCTCTCTCGAGTCCCCGCTGCCTCCTACGGCCTCTCTCGAGTCCCCGCTGCCTCTTAGTGTCCCCCCCCCCCGAGTCCCCACTGCCTCCTAGTGCCTCTCTCGAGTCCCCGCTGCCTCCTAGTGCCTCTCTTTAGTCCCAGCTGCCTCTTAGTGTCCCACCCCCCCCACCACCCCGAGTCCCCGCTACCTCCTAGTGCCTCTCCCGAGTTCCCGCTGCCTCCTAGTGCCTCTCTCGAGTACCCGCTGCCTCCTAGTGCCTCTCTCGAGTACCCGCTGCCTCCTAGTGCCTCTCCCGAGTCCCCGCTTCCTCTTAGTGGCTTTCTTGAGTCCCCGCTGCCTCCTAGTGCCTCTCTTTAGTCCCCGCTGCCTCTTACTGTCCCCTCCCCACCCCCGAGTCCCCGTTGCCTCCTAGTGCCTCTCCCGAGTCCCCGCTGCCTCCTAGTGCCTCTCTCGAGTACCTAGTGCCTCCTAGTGCCTCTCCTGAGTCCCCGCTTCCTCTTAGTGCCTTTCTTGAGTCCCCGCTGCCTCTTAGTGTTTACCCCCGAGTCCCCACTGCCTCCTAGTGCCTCTCTCGAGTCCCCGCTGCCTCCTAGTGCCTCTCTCGAGTCCCCACTGCCTCTTAGTGTTTCTCCCTAGTCCCCACTGCCTCCTACTGCCTCTCTTGAGTCCCTGCTGCCTCCTAGTGCCTCTCCAGAGTCCCTGCTGCCTCCTAGTGCCTCTCTCGAGTCCCCTCTGCCTCCTAGTGTCTCTTCCAAGTCCCCGCTGCCTCCTAGTGCCTCTAGCACATTTTGGCAGGCCCTGGTTAAATTTCTCCAGGAATTTTCTAGCTCTTCTTAAGTTCTTCTTCTGTGACCGTTAATGCGGCTCGTACCGTTGTGTGCCCATACACAAATCTGGTATCAAAACGTGCAGAAAATTCCTGGCATTGGAGCTATTACTTCTGGTGGGATTCGGGCTTACCATGGCCACATAATATGCAAAAAACAATGCAAAAATAATCACAAAACATCACTATGAGAAACTAGAGTGGAGGCTGCCTCGCCTTCGAGTGTGGAATGGAGGGCCATTTTTACCCCAACTCATGTTTTTAACTCACCCTCACGGCCACAAATGTCACACGATTGGTATGAAACTCGGTCATGACATTGATACGTCTGTCTGCTCCGGTAAAATGTCTTCAAAATTTTTCTTTCAATGTGCTTCAGAGTACAGTGATGCGATACGA
This sequence comes from Brachyrhaphis roseni, assembly GCA_903066815.1. Lineage (NCBI taxonomy): Eukaryota > Metazoa > Chordata > Actinopteri > Cyprinodontiformes > Poeciliidae > Brachyrhaphis > Brachyrhaphis roseni. Next base: position 21,803 of record CAEFZY010027730.1, read on the forward strand.
TTTTCTGACTCTCACTGTGGCTCAAACAGATAATTGTCTCCCCCCTGCATGACTCACTCACAGCTGCAGACAATTAATTACCATAGCAACGGAACAAGGAGCACGAAGAGCTGCGGGGCACTCGGTGCCTACAGAACAGGTCAGAGCTGAATGTAAAAACTGCAACATGGCGGAAGCGGATTTTGGCACACGATTACAACCCTGCGGCTTATACAATGATGCGGCTTATTTATGCATTTTTTCTAACGGCCGCCAGGGGCGCTCGGGCAGATAAGGTAAGAGTGAGACAGGTGGAATATATGTGTCGAGGAAGACGCAAGTTTAATGTAACTTAACACGTCTCAGTGCACAATAGGAAGATGAAGACGACTTTCACTGACTTTTACCAGTATGTTTTTTTAACCAGCCCTGTTAGTGCTGTGTTACTACGGTATTGCTGCTGTGCTACTGCCGCACAGACTCTTTCCAAACAGACTCTGTTTGGAAAGAAAATCTAAGGTATATTATTAAAACTTTGAAAACTTTCTGTGTACCGTCTGTATGTAGGCACATGCGTCTTATACGCTGTGTCCAAACCCACGGGCGCACTTTGGCAGGCCCCAGTTAAATTTCTTCAGGAATTTTCTAGCTTTACACTGTTCTTGCAGAACTAAATATCTTGTGATGTACTTGAAAGTTAGCGAGACATGATATATGTCTCCTTTTATTTGGGTTTAATTTATGGATATGTCTATCTGAAAACTAAGTATTTAGCTGTATTTAAAAAAGAAATCTTAATAATTTGTTGTAATTTATTGTTCTGAAGTAAAAATGACCATTTTTACAAAATCTACAATCTGAAGTTGGCCACAAATTAATTCCATTTGTAGTCATTTATATTTTCAGTCCCCACAACCATTTGACCCCATTAGTGAAAAAAAAAAGAAGTAAAAAGAAAACTACAATATTCCAGCATTAATATGAGGGCGTTTGTATGCCTGCATGTGCTAATTAACTCCAAACACCAAGCCCAGTTTAGGCTGATTGATACAAGGCTTCAGCCGTAAATCAAATCATAGATAAATACCGTGTTCCTATGGCAATGCATTAATATATTTTACCCGATTATTATTACTGGCCTTCAAGTTGTGCTACAGAAAATGTCAACAAAAATGTGGAAGAAATAATCAGAAGTTTAAAGTTCCTATCCTTTGTTAACTGATGGTTTATTATGCACACTTCTTTCATGTTTGAACTATTGTTAGAGTTGTCCAATTTCCATAATTAAATGCAAAGTGCATTTAGTCAAGAGGACAGCGGACTGTAACATAGTGTGTGTAGGGTTTTATCTGTGTGGTGCTTTCTCTGAATATTCTCTAACAGAATATAATAATATGATCCCAGCTGGAGACTCTCATCTCCAGAGGCAGATGTGAAAGTTTCTCATTAATACTTTCCAGTCCTTAGCTCCCCATTTGACAGTTTGTGTCACAACCTACGTCTAGTGTTGTGATCCTACACTTTCTCTCTATTTCTGCCCTTTCCTTCCTCTACCCGGCCCGAATCTGAACACTGACAGTATGGTGTTGGGCCGAGTGCTCCAAAAAAAAAAATAAAGCAAAAAAAACAACAACAAAAAAACAGTCATTATACTGTCATCTCGAAAGTCTCTAAGGGGGAAATTGCTGCCATGCTGGAGTCATGGGCTGTTAGTGCTGAGGTGGAGTTTTCATTTTTTTTATCTCCTCAACAACAACAGCAGCTGCTGCATTCTCTGCCATTCCCCGTCTAACACTCCATCTCACACTCTGAAAAAATAAAGAAGGCAGTTATAACCACATACTGTATATTGTGCACTGCAAAAAATGTTCATACCCAACAGATGCTTTTTTTTAGTCATGCTTTAATCACTATTATTACTAGTTTTTATTGGGATTAAAACAAAGCAGTGTAATGATTCAAATTGGAGGGATAATGCGTTAAGTTCAGAATAAGTCACACAAAAGCCAGCAAGCATTTTGTTTACTGAAGATAAATCTAAAAAGATTTCAGAAGGTTAACAAATGTCCCAACTGACTTGGTTGGAAATTTTTATTTTACAAGTGACAGAAGTATAAATGTACACCGTTTGTGGGCAAAATTGACTTGCATCAATAGTAACAGTGATGACTCTCAATCTCAGGACCTCTGGATTATTAATCTAGTATTCTACTACCACTGCGATAGCTGAAAAAAAAAAAAAAAACAAGCAATATCTCACCATTTTTACTACTGTTCTCTCAATGTTCTACCTACAAACAAAAGAAAATAGTAATTTCTACACATTGAAATTATTACCACAGTATCAGGACGGAAGAAAAGAAATAATGCGAGTTCATTTCTGTTTAGTTTTTATTTAATTTATTCTTTATTTTTGATTTAATTTTCCTATGTCATTATTGTTACTTTCCACCGTTTGATTGTACTTTCTTTGATTCCTAGTTCAGCTTCTTTTGGTTATCATTAACCTCCCTTCAGCCGGCCACTTTTCTCCTTTCCTCTCCCTCCTCCAGTATTGAAAGCCGCTGGTCTCATCATTCATAGCTGGATTCTTCCAGTTTCCTGTTGGCTGTCTGCCCCATTCCACGTCTTGTACGACCTGCTATTCCCCTGCAAGTCTTTCCTTTTGTTCCATTATTAATAAACATTCTGTTCTACAATATTCTCTGCACCAGGGTCCTTTTAAAAGCTGCAACGTGACAGACTTTGAGCTCCAGGTTGCGCTTTCTGACACTTTTGCCTTCTTCACAGGCTTCTTTGTGGATCTTATGAATTGTTTAAGTCTTATCTTAGACCACTTTTACCAGCCAGTTTTGATTGGACTAAATACAGCTTCTACTGAAATTAAGTCTAGGAAGTTTGACTATAATGCCTGCTTGTTTTTCAGACATGCATGTTTATTGTGGTTAAATCTGAAATTCACAGCACACTTTTCAGATTTCAGTTGGGTTTTTTTTGTTTTTCTGACACTTCAAAATTATACACTATAGTAGACATATATAAAATATAGTATAGATCAAAATGTGTGACGCAGGGTGAAAAATGTCATGGGATATCTTCTTCTTACATGGAGCGCAGCAATATTAATATATGGAGTGTTGAAATTAAGACAATACAAAGGGAGGCTTTAAAATAGCTGCATTTTTATTAAACAAAATAAAAGTACTTACAAATGAATGTGATTAATCCAGTTCACTGTTTTCTGTTCATTACATGAGGTGTGAACTTAGAACACAACGGCGTTTTTCTCAGCCTCTAGTCATGGCTGAAAGCCGATGAGCATCAAGGTATTTTGAAGAAGTTCACTCCGTTCCCCGCTTGTTACCTAACATTTATCAGCATCCTCAAACTAAATTGACTAAATTGATGTAATTTCCCTCCACCTAGATCTGCCAGGTACCCCTGAAGAGTTGATATGCCTATTTATAAATGTTCAGCATGGCTAAACACATCAGGGTGTCACTCAGGAAACTCTAAAGTGATGAGAGCCAGTGGATGGAGTTGGCCAGTGGAAAAACAAAAAGACAAGGCTGGCTGCTCTAGTCGTGCTTGCCATTTTTATGTTTTTAGGTAGACAAACAGCTGCAAAATGGTGATAAGACTGTAATTGCAGAAAGATGTTTATGATTATATGAAGCAGAGGGTTTGACGCTGCGGTACAAACGAATGATTGGGTCCACTAATGAGCAACTGCTCAGAGATTGTTTCGTTATCAGTGAAACAACAGACTTTCCTGCTTTTCAAAGGAAACACATAGATAAAATTAGCTAAATTGCATCTGTAGAAGTTATTACTTGTAATATTAAAAACTCAACTACAAATTTTATTTGTCCCATCATAAACACTTGTTACTGAGGTGTTTTCACCTGATTGTCCGGGAGACTGTTTGATTGCAAGACTGCAACATTTGTTACATTTTCAACTGGTGTGGTTCACTTTCCCACTGCACTGTGTCAAACATGATAGAAGTAGAAGATGAAACACATGAATAAGGAATGCAAAAGACATATTTTTGTACTACTATAATCTTAACATGCTTAAAAAGGAGTAGGAAGAAGTAAGAAACTTATGAGTTTCTTGCTTATGAGTTTAACTCATACCATAAGTTTAACAGATGGAGCCTCGTTATTAAATAAAAAATAAATAAACATAGGTTAATTAATTTCCCATTTCACATATTTCCAAATATATACATCCATACCCACACACACTCATATGCGTTTTGTCTTTGGCAAAAGAACCTGAGCCATTTCTCCGAGTAGCAATAGACGCTTGCTTGTTTTGGTTGTATTTACCCAGAATGCCCTGCACTACAGTTTGCTTCCTGCTTTTGGAGAGTTCTTTGGTCCACTTGTATCTGCATTTGCATTGAAACCACACCAGAGTTCACTTCACCGAACAGAGGCCGAGGTTTTGAGGCAGACCAGAGTTTTCTTTTTTTGGTCCACATCAGAGTTCGATTACACATTCACAACAAACACTATTTGGATTAAAGCGGACTAAACTGGGCTGGTGTGATCTTTTTATTTTTTTTAACATTCATTTCTGTAAATTTTTGTGACTCACCTTCAGCCTTGCAAGTCTTAGTGACCAGGTCCATCTCATATCCTTCGTAGCACTCGCACTTAAAATCTCCCTTGTAGTTGATGCATATCTGGCTGCAAGCGTCAGGGTTCTCACACTCGTTGATGTCTGTGAAGAAGGCAAGAAACAGATGTTATCAGTGGCAGAGCTGAACAGAAAATGACGAACATTCTTGTCATATAATAATTAAGAACCAATGCTTGTTGATGACTTTTGTTGATGGGGAAGCGCAGATCATGAAGAATGAAAGAACGACACGTCTGACCTTTCTTTTTAAACACCTTTTTCTTTGGGTTGCGAAGGGTGTGACGGGTTGGGAAAGGGTGTGAAAATGTGTTATGTGTGTGTGAACGTGTGAGAGCATAGAAAGTGCATCTGGTTCCGTGTGAGAATGAAGAGCAGTCCAGCTAGAAAAGCAGCAAACATTTAAACGGGCTTTGTCAGCAGTCAGTCGGCTACTCTCATGATCCTTTTGAAAAGTATTCACATGTCTTAAACTTTTTCCCCTCTTCCCACGCTAAATCCGTAAACTTCACTATTGCTTATTAGGATTTTATGTTATAAACCAGGAATGTACAGTTATTTTCTTCTTCCCCCAGTGCCACAACGGCAACTATGACTGTTCCTAGGAGCCATACCATTGGCCGAACACAATTTGTTCAATTCAGTATGAAACAATACATTTTAAGTAGAATTGTATCTTCTCAGTAACAGCAGACATCGCAAATGAACAACAAGGCAAGTAGATGAAACTTCACATATTATTTTACTGTATTTAAAAATGTTTTTTATAATTGTACAACCCTCTTATTTTACTTTCATGTACTTTTAGAATCATGTAAGCTTTGTTTCCAATTCTGGAGAACAAGTCTGGAATGCTTGTAGTCTTTCAGGGTTGCCCCTGCATTTATCGCCACAAACTGAGAACATCCCTGGTTTTGCTTACCTTAAGCAAAAAATTGGGTCATTGTGTTGATAGAAAAAAAAAAATCTGCATTTCTGCATCCTGTTTTTCTTCTTAGAATCAATTGCAATCTTTATTGGTGGCGAACCTGCTTACAATGTTGCAGTGATGGAGGGCTCTAGAAGGGTGCTTTACATATCATTTATTACATTAAACAAAAGCTACCCTCAAAATAAAAGCTGATTTTTGAAAGTAAAGACATAATATTCTACTTGGTGTGCAGAATTAACATTGACTGCCATTTTTTAAGTGGGCTACTCAAGGGCATCTAAGCTCTGTGAAGAGCCCAGCAGAATATAAATCATGAATGCAAAGTTGAAGGAAAAAATAATCAACATCTGGCTGCATATTTAGTGTTGTTTTCCAGTCTCCAGATTTTTGTCGTCTTCCAGGGTTGCCCCTGCATTTATCGTCATCCATCTTTCTATCAACACTGAGCAGTATCTCTGGTCCTGCTGAAGAAAATCTTCCCCACTGCACGCCGCCGCCACTACCACTTTTCACCACAGTGTTGATTGTTGATTGATGTGTTTGGAGAGAAGTTAATTATGAAATTCTTTTCCACAATTTTGAATTTTGTGTAAAGAATGATGCAACACTCAACTTGCATTATGTTTAATGTCAAATTTATTCATGGCACTCAAACAGTGCAAATTTGATGTTGTGCTGCAGTCATATAAAAGCAACGCCTTCTATATCGGTGAATTATTTTGACGGAATGGCCGGTGTTAATTTTTCCAGCTAATAACATCCGATACCATGCCGATAATATTGTGCATCCCTATTTTTTATGCTTTTTTTGCCAGACTGTTGATCTCAAGGTGTTTAACATCCTTCCAGTTTTACCTCCACATGTCTTCTTGTCCAGCAGCTGGTATCCGGTGGGACACTGGCACTCGAAGCCGATTGGTCTGTCCATGCAGACGTGGGAGCAGCCGCCGTTATTGATCATACACTCGTTCAACCCTGTGAGGCAAAACAAGGAGAAGACAGCGTTCTGATGCAAAGAGTTACAGGAGAGGCAGGCACGATGTAATCAACTTGCACTTCAGCTTTTTGAAAAATGACTCCAACCTGCTTATTTGAGAAAAAAAAAAGTCCTTCATCTTGACTTTTGTACCGTCTTGTCCTTTTGTAATGCTTATCAGACGCTCTCCAAAGTAGAGATGGCCTCAAAGAGACGCCACTACGGCACACAAGGGGAGCTGGTTAATTGAAAACCAGTCCCATCTGTTGGGATATGAAATGTGTGTGTGTGGAGGGGCTTTAATGCTGCGAACAGAGAATCGAACAAGCCCCAGGAGGATCTGTCACAGAAGTAAAGGGGGGCAGCTAAATTAAACAGGTACTCCGTTTGATTTGCGACACAGTAATCCTAAAAATTACAAAAGCTGATATATGGGATACACCACCAATGGCTCACTTTATTTTTAATGTAGAACACTTGACCCCATTGTTCTGTTTCCCTCCTAGACAAAGAAATTAGTTGAGTTTTGCTGAACAAAGTGTTTCCTTCTACAGAGTGTAAAGGTGTAGTGTTATGTATTTTATAGGCACATATAATGATATTTTGTAGCATAATCAAGTAACTATGTTACCTTCAGTTGTTATAAAAATGTTATTTATATTAAATATGAGTTAAAAGAAATTTCCCTTTGTAATTTAATGCCTTGAAATTGAGTCTCTGTCTCTTTAAGAAAGTCCTGCTCTTACTGGAACTCAGCCTTCAGGAAATCATCCCAACATGGCTCCTCCATTAACCTTTTAACAACATTTTTACCAGCTTCATTCTGAGAAGTAGCTCCTATAATGAGCTCAGCAGATGCACAGTCCCACCAGGTGTTTGCTAATTGTTGCTGGCTAGTCTGAAGGAACTGAAAGATGGAGAAAAGCTGCTCTGTGAAGCGGAAGCTTGTAAACTGCGTCCCGAAGGCAGAGCTAGGTTTCTTCCAGTTAAACGGTACTTTCCTCTCCACCATCGCCACATGCTCATCCAGGAGTGAATACTACAAGTTAACGACTTGATGGACTCCAGATGGAAACACTTTAGCCAATTTGGAAAATAAACTGAGCTTGATTTCTCTTATTTAGGACCAAAGCATATCATTAGCTACATTTCCCTTTACTAAAATTATGAGCATTTGATAAAACTACTTGCTGAATGGAAACATGCAATTTCAACAAAACTAAATTTCTTTGATTAAAGCTTTAGCTAAGATAAGGTGTTTTTTTACTGTGTCAAAATGTGTGTATTTAACAAAAATACAATGGAAACACTTTAGTCACATCACGAGTGATTACAAAAAACTAATGTTAGTACTGGTGGAACAACGGGAAGTGGCAGGAAGTTCATGGCGCAGTATGCTTTTTAATGTGAACAAACTTATTTACATGTGATTTTAATTGTGTTTCATATTTAATGGAAACAGCAATTGCAAAATTGTGGGGGGTTTTTTAACAGTGGAATATCAACAAAGTTTTGCACATCTTTGTAATGGAAATGCAGCTAATGACTGAGTCTACATGACAAAATAAAAAAAAAAATTCTGTAATGTGCTTTCAGACAATATTTGTTGCCACTATTAACAAAAACGCAACTGAATTGAACAAAGCAGTTAATGGAACAAAAACTGCTCATGAGGAAAATCAAAATGAAAATGCGAGTGAAGCAATATGTTGCTTCACATCATATTGAGTTTATAAAATATCCTTGCATGCAAGTGATTTATTCAAGTCTTCAACACTCTTGTGATTTTTATTTTAAATTCTTAAATGAGTGACCCTAACACAGAGTGAAAAACTTTGACGCACTGGATTGTTTTTCACAGAGCAAAAGCGCAACTGCACAACGAACAGCTGGAGAGGGTTGATAAAAGAAAAATGGACTAAGCAGCAAGAGAAGCTGCCTCCTCAATTATAGAGTATTTAAGTCCATCAGAAGTGTGACTACCTGATCTAGAGTTACACATTAGTCAATAACTAGTGAGCTTCTTATCGGCTCTTGAAAGCTACACTTTAGTGCGTGGGGGTGTGTGCGTGTGTGTTTCTGAGAGTTAGTCGACGACTTAGCCAACCCAAAGCTCAGCATCAGCTTTCTCCCCTGAATAATAGTGAATGGTGTGAAGATGAAGCTGCATTAGACAAAGGAAGTACACAGTAAACAGAATAAACACTCTCAAAATATATCCAGTAAATTGGTTATCTAAAATTCACATTCATAAGGTTTACAGAAAAAACACTAGAACCATGTCATTTATTTATTTTCCCAATTGTTTTGTGTTTCTACTATATTTTTATATTTACTGAGATATACTTATGTATTATTAATTTATTATTATTTGACTTGTCTATGAGAGTTGCTATTTTTAAAATGTCGTGCTTTCTTCATGCACAATAAAATAAATTCTAATTCTGGTTCATTTGCAAGACGACTTCACACACACTGTAACTACTATTTTATAAAAATACATTTAGTTTTTCACAGCTTCACATATATCATAAGACTGTGGTAACATGCTTATTTAAGGGTGTACAAAAATTTTTCAGAAATTCTATGAAGATTTTCCAGATAATATTTGATGTTCATCAATACAGGAAATGTTGGAATTCAAGTCTGTGCTGTTAATATCTTTATGCAGGTAAATTCATAAGCTCTGTGCTTATTAAATAAAAAGGTCTTTGGTTGAGATTTTGGGTTTTGCTTGCCTTTCTGTGTTATGATTCCACATTCTCACTTTTTTATTTGATAAAAACCTACATGGTCATTTAAATCATGATTCTATTTTGATAACTCAGGTCTCCAAACACAGAGAAGCAGCATTCAGCTTCTATGCACCATAAATATAGAACAAACTTCCAGAAAACTGCAAAAATGGCCAACTTATTTGATATGTATCAATGATTTTGATAATGTCACTGGGCGAACTGTAATGTGTGTATAACTGGTTCCTCAATTTGTAACTGTATTGTGTTTTTATGACTTTTTATTTTTATGTTTTTATGATGTAAAGCACTTTGAACTGATCTGTTGCTGAAATGTGCCATTAGATAAACTTGATTGGTTATTCAGATGACTGCTTATGTTTCCCGGATCATACTTTAGACATCCTGTTTTTATTTTCCATTTATGAAAACACAAAAAGGGAACACTGGTATTGCTTTTAGCAATAGCACCAGCTAAAAAGTTAGATGTGCCATGGTGGAAACATAGATTGTCTCATGTCAGACTATAACAACAGGATGAGTGTTGAGACGAGAGATTACTGGATTTCAGCCATGGACGTTCCTTAAAGCAGGGGTGGGCAACTCCAGGCCTCGTGGGCCAGTCTCCTGCAACTTTTAGATGTGTCTCTACTTCAACACTTGGGTCAAATACTGAGGTCATTAGCAGGACTCTGGAGAACTTGACTGCACTTAGAAGGTGATTCAGCTATTTGATTCAAGTGTGTTGGATCAAGGAGACATCCAAAAGATGCAGGACGCCGGCCCTCGAGGACCAGGATTGGCCACCCCGACCTTAAAGCCTCAGCCACCATCTAGACTCTGTGGATTATTTAAAAGAAAGTAAAGAGGGAATATTTCCGTAGTGTGTCATTTGCCACGCTGGTTTGTTTTTCTACTTTCTCTCTTCGATGATCCTGAGAGACCGACCTCTCCTGGGTCTACCCTCTCCTCTCTCACATGGTAACACCTATGACAGGCACCCACCTTGCTGTCACCCCGAACAGGACAAAGATGGAGTAGAAAATTGAAGGAAGACATTTTTTTTCCACAGTAGAGGTATTTTTATGCCCTTTGGGAACAGCAGAAAATAAGGAATAATGCCCTGATTTCCTATCGTCACGGGAGTTAATGAGGTACACCAGGAATTTACGAGATGTGGATTTTCTGACAATTATGCAGTCAGTGTTGGGTTTGCTTGGGGTGCTTAGTCTCCATTCTCTTTAACTGGTAAAAATGTCACATCGCCTCCTGAGCTATGAGGGCTACCATGTAATTGCAGACTCTGGTTCTGAACAGACAGCGAGTGGGGGACTATTGATCTTTTTGAGATTGGTTTAGAGCAAGGCAAAACAAAGAAGCTGTAGGCCGTAAAAATCAAAACAACGTGCCGAAAGTGGGTGAGATGCTTTGCAGATTTGATGTGGAGCCAGCGGACCTGCTGAATTAGCTAAAAGCCACATGAGAGACCGCCGGGAACCACAGGTAACGCCTCAATTATGCATGGATTGGGGAGGACGAGCTGCAGGTTGATCTGATTGCAAGTTGAACTTTTCTATCAATTGAAAGTAAAAAATTTGGTCGTGTAATCTTTGTGTCGCCGCCAACAGACCGACCCGCTGTTAAATTCTCTTCTGTAAATCGACTGAATGAGTGGCGGCAACACAATCTATCCTCCTACTGTCAGCTGAAAATGGACTCAAGATAAAAGAGAAAAAGAGCAAGACGTAGCTGCCTGTGAGCTCTCACTCAATCCTGTGAGTTCAGGAAGGGCATGAACCCCCCCTGCCTCCGCCTGAGAGAATCCATGTATGAAAACAGAAACTGCTCTTTCCACCAAGAAGATTTACAGGCCAGATCCCTTTTTTCCCCCCATCACTGAGAAAACATCACATCTCTTTTTGTCCCTTCTTCCTAAACCCATCCTGCACAGTGAATCTGTTAACATGAATTCCTCCAAAGTGAAGGAAATGAATAGTGTTAAATAATGAGCAACATAACAGTGGTGATTTGTCATTTTTGGTAAGACGGTAAAACATTTGCCTGAGCACTTTAGGAAATGCATTGTTTTTAGCGTCTGAAAGGAAGAGTGTTGTGTCGCAGTTTGAATCAAAAGTGTCTCGTTTTCCACGTGTGATTTAGATGTGGAACATCTTGGACGCAAATGGCTGAGTGAGCGCAGAGATGAGCGAGGTGTGTGTGTCTGTGTGTGTGTGGACATGCTTTTAATGAGCTGAGAATGTGAGGGGACAGAGGGAGAGGAGATGGAGAGGGTAAAGGGAATTACGCTCTGCAGCGCCGGTCTCGGTTCTATAATTTCATTTCCTGGCAGAGGTCAGTCTGCTCTGGTACCTGTCACTTTTCCCCACATAGATTTTTAGATTCCTCAGAGGAAATGTCCTTGCAAGAAGCTGGAGGTCTGCTTCTTGCTTTCTTACATTGGAAATGCGATCACAGATATCCAAAAACCAACATGTCTGTTTTAGCATTTTTGATTATTTTTGGACAAATTTATCAAATGAATCATATTGTATTGATCACTGTATGATGAGAACTTTGCCTTCTCAACTGCTTTAATTCACCTTGGCATACATTCAACCAGGTGTCTAAAATAGTGCTCATATATTTTAGTCTATATTGAAGCCATATTATCAAGCAGGTGCATGGAAATCTCTTTTTCCATCCATTTTTCCATCTGTTGAATTGAGATCCAGTGACTGTGGAGTACAATGAACTCACTGTATGCTCAAAAAAATAAATTTGGCATCATTTGAGCTTTGTGATATGGTAGCAATGCGGTCATAAATTTCTGGAAATGATCAGCAGCGTATTTAAGTAGACTGAAGTGTTTCAACTGTGCTTAATTGTTGAAACGGTACAAATTGTACCAATTTGTACCGTTTCAACAGCAGGCTGAGGCACTGATATAAAGTAGGATGAATCAATTTCTCCATCTATTTACATCTAGTTCTGATCCCAGACGAGCCCCCACATTTTCCACATCTCTTACGTTCTAATCTTGGTGGCCTTGTGTGAAGTGTAGACTCAGTTTCCAGTCATTATACGACTAGCATTGCTCTCAGGGTGGTGTTCTGCTGCTGTAGCTCATCTCCTTCAAGGTTCAAGTCATCTGTGCAAAGAAGCGAATCGCTGATCTGCAGCTGCACTTTTCCTGAGCAAGAATGTGGCTGTCTATAGGTGGTATTCTGCAAATGTTGATTGTAATGAGTTGTCCTTTGAGATCATAGAAAGCCACCAACTCTAAAAAGTCATTTTCCTAAGATTTCTAACATCAACAAGAAATCTGTTAACACCACTGCTCTCGTAGGATATCTTCCTCTCTTTCTCTCTGTAAACCCAAGAATGTTGAGCATAAAAAATCCCAGATCAGAAGTCTCTACAATACTGTAAAATACCATCAGCCACGCACAAAGTCACTTAAATCCCTCTTTTCCTAGTTGTAATGGCTGCTCTAAACTTCAAACCTCCTTCATCTTCTAGACACACAAATGTAATGAGATGCTGCCATGATTCACTATTTGTGTAAGGAACTGAAAAGGTAAAATAAATGAATAAAGTTACTGGTTAGTTTTTTTAACAGGAGTCATTTAATAAGCACACTCTGTTGGTGTAATCTGAGCAAATGAAATGTCTTGACTCCTTTGTATGAAGAAACATTCATTCTAGACCCAGTGGGTACTCACTCGTGAATCTGTATAATTTGGAACAAGCATTTTATTTTATTTTATTTTATCAAAGACAGAAATAATAAAAGTTCACACAAGCAATCTCTAACATCAACAACAACATCTTACCACACTCTTTTTTAGGCTCATCTGAGCGGTCCTTGCAGTCCTTGACAGAGTCACACACCTTGGAGCTGTCGATACACTCTCCGTTCTTACACTGAAACTTCAGGGGCCCTTCGCATTTTGTGGCTGCAGCAGAAAAAAAAAAAAGGTAGCGAACAGCTTCTGTAAATCACACATTTAAAATATTAATGTTTTGTTTGAGACAGTAAAAACAGGTCCATGTACTTGGAAAAAAAAACATTAAATAAGTAAACATGAAAATAATTTTTCCAACTCAAGTTTGCGTGCAACTACACAAAGAAAAGCTACAATATTAAAAATTTAATGTTACTTTTTATCTTTCTCACCTCCTCTTGTGAATTTCACTTTCCCTGCCCTCTTAGTTTGCAGGAAGCTGATAAATTATCAATGAGAAGATGGACTTAGGAGACTGGTTTACACCGAGTCCATATACCACACAACCTACTGTCCTTATTACAACGCCTTTAACAGGTTCTTCATCTTGGTTTGTAGTCTTCACACTTTTGTCACCTCTCTGCGTAGCTGGCATTACGATATAGCTTTAAATGCTCTGATAAACTGCACCCAAGGTAATTCTGTCTTGTTTTATCCAACTGATGTCAGCCTCACAGATTCATAATAAATCATTTGTTCCCGCATTTAATAGAACCTGCTGGGATGAATTTAAACCAAACAACGGATGTTTTCTGCATTTGTGAAGAACTGCGCTTATTTTAGATAATGGAACAAAAGGCTGCTGCACTGAGCTTTTAATTAGAGAGCTGAAAGCAACAGACTGAATGTATCCACCTACTCAACAAGGTGGCACCTCACTGTAAACAGTCTGATGGACCCGGCAGCACAGCTGTTCTGTGAATCAATGAGGTTTGCCTGTTGCTCTTTTAAATTTCCGGTGAGATTTGGCAGCATTTGTCCAAGTAGTACGATAACCGTGTACCATCAGCAGCAGCTCTGTTTGTTTGCATCTACAGTAACCCTTTGTGGTATGTGATAGTAGGATATATTTACATCTGTGATAATGAATTTCCTCTGATTCAGACAGTACAGAGGACCCTTGGGCCTGATAAACTCAATCTTGTTCCATTTCCAGCAGGCAGAAATTGCAACTAATTGTGACATTGTCACTTTGATCAGTACTGTACTCATTATTTTTAATCACTAGTTTATTGGCAATAAGGTCACGTTGTACTGATGAGATTTTTATGCCCATTTTTACAGCAATAATCTTGGCAAGATCCTGAACTCTTCAGCGAGGTAGGAAAAAACTCCTTCCTCGCTATGAATGAATGTTCGATTACTATAAGTTAATTTACAAATATTATCTGAACTATTTTTGCTTTGTGACAGAATGCTTACACTCCTGATCAACATTTTAAGACCAGTTGAAAAATGTCAAGACTTTACATTTTTGAATTTTTGAAGTGATTAAAAAAGCTGCATTGCAAAAAACACAAAATCTTGCCAAGTTTTTTTGGACAAGTTTCTAGTGCAACAATCTTACTACACTCGAAATAAGACAAAACTAATTTACAAGTATAATTTTCGCTAGATATAGCAGCTTGTTTTAAGTCAATAATTTCTTAATTTTGATGAAAAAGTATTTATTCCATTGGTAGAATATTTCACTTAAAACAAAACATTTTTCCCATGTTACTTGTAAAATAATCTGCCAGTGAAACCAGTACTTCTGGTGCTCAACCTATGTCTATTAAAATGATTCACATATTTATATGAATATGTTATTATATTCACAACCCTGATTTTTTTTTTTTTTCACAGCTCAGCTAGCTGTGAGCTAACTTGTTTCTAAGCTAGCTCACAGTTCATTGTGAGCTAGCTTAGTTGTCTCAAGCTGAACATTGTCCTGGTATCAAACTGGCTCTGCCAACTTCCCTTCCATATGCAGCACTTCCTGGTGCTGTGCGTTTCCCAGGTAACCGTGATGTAACCATCCACTTGGTGTAAATGAAGCAGTGATTTATCCAGCCTCAGAGACCCACCGTTGACACAGCCGGACTCGTCGCTGTGGTCAGGACAGTCGTGGACCTTGTTGCACTGTTTGGTACCGTGGATACAGGAACCATCACCACACTGAAACTCATCAGGTCGACATGTCAGCAGAGCTGTTAGAGAAGGAGAAAGAGAAAACAATATATACATATATAAAAACAATATGGGACATGACATTAATGGATCAAATCCTTTTTCTTACATTTTACCCATACTAGTTTGTCATTTCTCTTTGCTTCTGAGACTGTGTCAATAAGCTAATTTGAAAAGATAATCGCCAGAAAGCACGCATAAAAATCAGCAGAATTGAGCATTTACATATTTCAGCTATGCCAATTTCATTCAGAGTTTGATGCAGCCAAGAAAATGTCAACCCAGGGTCGCGTGATGAATGAATTTTAATGTAGAAGGCCAAAAGAGGGAGACAAGATGAGGCCAAACCAAAATCCATTATTATCCCAAGACCAGAGCAGTTTCTTATCAACAGCAGAACTCCCCTCTGAATCCCATTAAAAAGCAATATATATGACTCTTGGGATGTGATTTAGTGTTATCATGAGATAAGATAAGACCAGGACAGAGGGAATGTCTATTGTAACGCCTCAACATAGACGTACACAACAGATCTTCTTCTGTGTTGTGCTGTGGTGACACAGCAATATCAGAGTGGAGATCTGTAAATAAATGATGTTTCATACAGATCCATGATATGAAAAAAGTAATAACAGGGGAAACATATTGATCAGTGTCTCTAATCTGAAATATTTCTGTAGAAAATAAAATTTTTCTGACAAATAATTCCCAAAGTAGATCCTGAAAGTGAGTGAGTGCACCAGAAATGTGTTCCTAATTTGAACCTGGGCACCTCCGTCTCTTGCAAACGCTGCTAAGACGACACCACACACCATGACGGTTTGTCAGACAAGATCGCTGCTCATCTCCATAACAAGGGGAAGGACATATCTGAGTTTCACACTTTGGCTTGGTGAGAGCTTTGGGAGCTGGGATCCCTGCTTAAAAAAACCCTGCTTCATCACTTCATCCACTCACTGTTATTTAGCAGAAATATCAAAGAAGACAAATTTAAAGGGACAGGATTATGTGTTTTCCAGGAACATAGTGTCATTTTATAGCACAACCAAGTAACTATGTTAACTTCAGTTGTTATAAAAGTGCCATATACATTAAATATGAAATTTCTTATCCTGGTTTAACAACTTGAAATTGGCCCTCTATCTCTTTAAAATCTCCTGCTCTTTCTGAAAGACTGCCTTCAGGAAGTATTCACATCTCTCCTCAATAATTTAACGTTTTTAACAAGCATTGCACTGAGAAATAGCTGCTATTACAAGCTAAGCAGTTACACCAGGTGTTTGCTAATTGCTGCTGACTAGTCTGGAGGAGCTGCTCTGTGAGGCAGAAGTTGGGAAGCTTGAAAGCTGTAGCTCAGAGGAGGAGCTTCGTCTTTGAAGGCGGGGCTAAGTCCACCCAGGCGTTTCCCACAGCTGAATGGTTACCACAAGAGATTA
Source organism: Brachyrhaphis roseni (assembly GCA_903066815.1). Lineage (NCBI taxonomy): Eukaryota > Metazoa > Chordata > Actinopteri > Cyprinodontiformes > Poeciliidae > Brachyrhaphis > Brachyrhaphis roseni. The sequence continues at coordinate 38,461 of CAEFZY010027730.1, forward strand.
AAGGATTTCTCAAACATGTGTGAAATAATCAAATCAGGAGTCCAGGTCTGTTTTTGATGAAGGAGTAACATTATAGCTCAAAAAATTTGATTTGATATAATTATGCCCCTTTAAAAGTTAAACTTCAGTTTCACAGGAGCTCATCCATTTCCACAGGACTTATTAGACTGTAAAAAAAAAAAAATTTCATGAAGACAGTAGCAGTTAGGACTTAACTCTGGTCACGCATTAACCTAAAGCAGAATGTGAGCAATAAAATGGCTAATATATTAATTCAATAGCAAGCTATCATTCATGAATGAGCATGCTCAGCTGATAATGTACTTATTTTGGTGTGTGCTTGTGTACGCGACAGACACATGACATCATACTCTCTAGTTAATTGATCTGCTGCTAATCAAATCCTTCTTTGTGTGCAACTGCTTCAAATGTAGATATATCTCGCTGAGCAAAAGAGTTTTAGAGCGATGAGCTCTGGTGCTATCATCTGTACGGCAGAATCTCTCCTTCAGAAGCAGTGTGTGTATAAACCCTGTGTGTGTTAGGACTGCGGCTACAAAAAAACTGAGATAAGAGGGTTCTGCTCTGTCAAGTTTCTGTCCTGCAGTTTAGAAAAAGCTGCTGCAGAGTTGGACAGTTGTAGTTGTGGAAGTGGACTCTAACGCTCACACTGTTTCACGCTACAGGAGCTGTTTGTGCACAGACACACTGTGGAAACTCATTCTCTGTCTAAGAAACTCAAATGGTAATGTGCTAAGGTAAACAGAACAAATTCTAATCGAAGCAAGACCTTTAAAAGAGGCTCTAAATATTACTAAACTTGGATAAAATCACATGTGCAGGCTCTTAAAGGTGTGCACACCTTCTTTCACAACTCCTAATAAATGTCTATGTTATAGTATATGTTGTTCTCAGGACAGTTTTCATTAATACTGGGCAATATGGACTTATGATCTTATTGCAATATTTTGTGGTACTATTGTGATAACTGTAAAGATTATGATAAAACAGTTCTTATTGTGGAATACTGTATGCATTCTTAGCACCACAAACAATAATTGTTTTTGAAAAATATTCCCATTCTAAATAAACTTTAGACGCTACTTAAAAAAATACCACTTAAAAAAGTGGGATTTTTATCACTAAACTGCACACTATAACTGCATTTAATCATACTTTAAAATATATTGATATTTTTTAATGATCTGGTTTGAACAAACAATGGAGAAAATAGAAAAAACAAATTAGTTTGAAATCATAGTGTTTTTTTCTATTACAATAATTCAAAATTCTTACTAAGATATATTTTCCATGACAAATGGCAATCAATGCAGTAAATGCCCACCCCTAATTAATGCCACATAAAAACTTTATGAAGACTGACCTTCTGAGTTTATTATAAAGTGTAAAAATATATTTTCATGCCAACAGAGAGAATCATCACTATGTATTACGTTGCTTTAGAGTCTGAGGACAATCTCGAATTGCAGAGGAAAAAAATGTTTACAAGTTGACATAATGTAAAACTGGAAACTGCTCAGGATTAATGAAGCCAGGGACACTCACGGCAGTCAGACTCGTCAGACTTGTCCTTGCAATCTGGATCTCCGTCGCATTTCCACGTCAGGCGAATACACTCCCCGTTAGCACAGCGGAACTCGTCGGTGGTGCAGTTGGCTCTGCGGTTGGGCAGGTAGGGGGCGCCGTCGCCGCAACGTTCCGGGCTTTCGTCGGAGCCGTCCGAGCAGTCGGGGTCTCCGTCGCAGCTCCACATCAGCGGCACGCACTCCGACGTGTTGCAGCGGAAGTGGTTGGGCCCGCAGGTCTGCGGCGCCGTGCACTTGAGCTCGTCGCTGCCGTCTCCGCAGTCGTCGTCGCCGTCGCACACGTAGACGGCAGCGAGGCATTTACGGTTGGCACACATGAACTCTGCGGTGGGACACGCTTTGGCATCTACAGGCAGAAGTAACAAATATGTTACGTTTTTAAAATCAGAACTGAATTTTGTTCAATGATGTTAAAAGCTTTTCCTGGCATTAAGCAAAAGCTGAAGGAGTATTATAGAAATTAAAAGCAGCGATATGATGGTATGAATTAACTTTAAGCAGCAGCCCACAGAAGCAGAGCATATCTGACTAAAATAAAGCTGGGGAGGATGAGAGCAGTAATCACAAGAAAATGTGGAGAGGTTTCCTCTCCGGGGGAGTCGGTGATAATACAGCTCCCTCTGCCAGAAGCCAATCCTTCTCCTCTCTAATCAATCTGTGGCATGGTACCTCTCTCTGTGAACATCTTCTTCTGTAAAAAGGGCTTTCATTTTCCAGCTTTGCTTTTTTTTTGCTCAAAGACTATAAAAAGAACCAGACTATTTTTTGTTGTATCTACCTTAAAGTAAGTTTAAGGAGAGTTTTTTTTCCTGAAAAATACTCAGTTTATATTAAAAGTTTTCATTTCAGGGCATGCAGGGGCTTCCAAAAGTATTCATACCCCTTGAACGTCTCCATATTTTGTCACATTCCAAAATATACACGATTAAAAGCATTTTTTTCAAAATGTTTTGAATCATATATAATTGTCTTTCTATATGACAATTATATAATTGTCATATATAATTATATTACTTCACAATTATATACCACTTTGTGTTGGACTTTCACGTTAAATTTCAATAAAATACATTTATGTTTGAAGTTATTGTAGTTAACTAATACAACCTAAATAGCATAAACAAACTGAGAAAACATTTTTGTTCAGTGAAATGAATAAACTAATTAGTAAACTATATTGTGAGTTTACAAAACTAAAACATACTTAACTTATTTATTGTATTCATGAATTTATTTATTAGGCTTTCAAACTGATGTGAAATGTATTTATTTTTCCACATAAGGAGTTTAAGTCAGCTGCACTACATGCTTCTTATGGCAGCTATGCTACGCTAGTCCACAAAACGGCGACAGCAAAAGCTGGGAGAATACACCAGTCAGTTGTTGCTCTACAGTAATTGAGTAAATTTTTTGAAAATGGTTCTTTTGTTGAATATTCACTACCCAATCAATGAATACATAATCACAAAACAATACTGAAAAAAACTACACTGAACTAAAGAGTAGCTGCATTTCCATTAACAATATAATCGTGCTTTATGGAAACACTAGTTTTAAAAGAAAATGAAGGCTTTTGATTAAAATAAAAGTTTCTGGGTTAGCATGACGTGTTTTGTTTTTTTACAGCTGTAGTGAAATTAGTACATGTCGCAAAACTGCAATGGAAACGCTTTATTCGCATCACACTAGTCACATGGCAAACAACCGGATGTTAGTACTGACAAAGAAGACGACAGAAAGTGGTAGGAGGATGATGGCGCGGGATAGTTTTTTTCAATGACTTCTCATGTGAACAAACTTATTCATGTGTGATTTTAATTGCTTTTTTTCTTTGATGGAAACACAGCAACTGCAAAATTGTGTTTTTTGACATTGGCAGAATATTGACAAAGTTTTGCGCACATTTGTAATGGAAACGCAGCTAATCTTTAGCTAGCAAACTGTTCAACCCACTCCATTGAAACTAACTAAAGTAGGCACAAAAAATATATATATAAATCACAACGAAATAAAATTAAACAATTATGAAAAATCCTAAGCCCTGACTTAAACACAATGTTTTTGTTTTGCTTTCATAAATACAGGCAGTGATAGTGCAAATGAGCTAATTTTGTTTCACGGAAGAGAGGCTAAATACTCAGGCTGTAGCGCTTTTATTATGTATCTTTGCAAATACCTCTCTGTAGCCCTGACCTGACGGTAAAAGTCGAAGCAGTTTGTGTCCAGAATGTGCCCTTAAGTATGAGTGAGTGTGCACTTGCATGGCATCTAGGTGATTGACTTTCCATGTGTCCCACTAATTTTACACTTACAAAAAAATCTATATTTCTCCATTTGTTTTTCCTCTCTCTCTCTCTTGCTGCCTTTTCCAGTTTTGTCAGAGTCACGTTTTATCTCGCTAAAAAGCGGAAAGTGAGGGCTCCCACTGAGAGCCCACAAGCTGCACAGAGGTCAGCAGCAGGAAAAGTAATTTCATATTTATACAAACCACATGGAGTTGAGGAGCTTCACACCTCAATGCTTTAGTTGTTCCAGCTGGTTACAGGAAAGGATTGGTGTTTTTACCTCATATTATCAGCTGTAATGCGGCGCTGTAGTTACCGTAGGGCCATACTGCAAATCTTACACATCATGTCTAACTAGTACAGATTGAGGAAGCAGCTACATGTGAAGGAACCTCAAAATAAAACTGATCAGAGGCTGCAGAGTGCATAACTGTGCTCCAGTCTTTTTATGATGTCCTTCCATAGACTCAAATTGAGTTCATCCCTTAAAAAAAGAAAGAAACTAGCATCATGGTTACTTACTGTTATGTCCATCATCTATTTTTTCCTAATAAATGCCCAAACTTAATTACCTGACTGGTACCATAATGGAGCCAAGACGGGTGGTTCATGAAAACATGTGTTGTGGTTTCAGCTCAGTAAAAGGGTGATTTTTCATTAATATTAATAAACAAGCCACCGCAGCTGGTTCTGAAGTGGATTTCAAACCAGTGGCCCGGTTTTGCCTCAACACACTCTCTATCCTAATTTGGAGCTAAATAATTAAAGAGCTTCAATAAACATGTGCATTATTACACAAGGGGCGAGAGCATTAGCAGTGTGCGAGTGGCCGGGTTACACCAGAGAGGCACTCTGTTTTCCTCTGAGGAGATGAGTAAATGTACTTAAAGACTTCTGAGGAGGTTCGATCCCACAGACTATCTGCTGACGATGCCGTACAAGTCAGCGAGTTTTAACTGACATGAATAAATCAAATCCAGAAAACAAGTTGGATGTGAAGTTGAGGATTTCATAATATTTACAGCACTTGAGGAAAGTATTCGCCTCTTGACAAGTTTCTACTAGGGACGCACCGATATGAAAATTTGGGCCGATGTCAACATCTGATATCACCGTTACTTGACCAAACAAAAAACTGTCTTCCCTTTTTTTCCTGAAACACAAACGACAACCAGATGAAAATAAGCATGGTTTGTTAACATACAACCCACTTATACTTATACTTATTGCATATATATGTCATATAATTGCTAACATCAATGGACACCGATGTTGATAACAATATATTCTAGATCTGTAGTTCCTACCGTTTGTTTTTCATTTTAATACTATCACATTTAAATAGCCCAATTAAGCAGTAAAAGGGAGTATTGTATATTTTCCAAGCACCAGCAGTGGCATTATATAGCACAATCAAGTAATTAACTTCAGCTATTATGAAAAAATATATAGCAAATGACTTTAAAGAAATTTGACTTTGTGATTTAATGTATTGAAATTAAGCCTCTCTAAGTCTCTTTAAAAACTACTGCCCGTTCTGAGACTCCGCCTTCAGAAGGAGGAGGAGATGTGCCTAGAAGGCGGAGCTAGGTCCACCCAAGCGTTTTGCACAGTTGAATGGTTGCCATGGGAGACTCAAGGATTTCTCAAACCTAGAACAAAGAATCAAGGGAACACTCAAGGAGTGTTATTGATGAGGGAATAACATAACATGATATAAAGCTCCAAATATTTAGTTTCACACGATAAAATTAAAAAGCGCAAAAAACTGAAATACTTGCATCACTCAAACTTGGACAAGATTGTTATTCTCATTTTTGTTTTATCAGTCAAAAGTCGTCACTGGCATGAAACGGAAATAATTCAGGCAAGTTGGCCGATGTAATAACCGTTTCAAATTAAAGACGTTTTTCTGCCAGCTACAAGGCATTACATCATGAAACAGAAAGCACACACTAGTGTGAAGGAATAAAAAACATAAATCATAGCGAATTTAAAATGCTTGATCAGCGTTTTCCATTCTCTCTCTTTTTCATCCCAAAAGGGGAAAACATTTTTTGTGACCAACACTAGTCAGAAGTTGAAAGCTTAGCACTTTTCTAAACTTGGCTGCATAAACGATGGAAGATTGTTGCCAGCGGCAACCAGTGGTTCAGTCAAAGAGCAAAAGGAAGGCAGGCTGCTCTGCTTGCACTACCGTGACAAGTGATGAGAGTGAACTGAGGGTGTTTGTGAGTGAGGATGGACAGATAAAGAAAGTAAAAGGTAAATTACATTTTTTATTATAAAAAGATTTAATTACTTTTTTCTCTTCTGTATACACCCACACACACATAACCTAAGCCTGTCAGTCACCTTGGCTTTCTGCTACATGGTGAGAGGATACAAGACAAATATCCAACCATCACCAGAAAACGAAAGCCTCCCCAGATTCCAATTTAAAAAAATGACATTTGTAAAACCTTCAGTCAAATAAAAAGGTCTTCTGCTTCACAGAGGATGAACAGAACTAAAAAGATCAGTTTCACTCATCACAGGACATGGATATAACACATTCTGCTTGTAAGAATATGCATTGCATGACATGAGGAGCATCAATAATGAGAGAGATTAAAGGGTAACCACACAGCAGGAACGAAACCTGACCAGACATGAACTGCAAATGCAAACACACGGAAACACACAATCCTGACATGGAGTCCCCTGGAGACAGACATGCTCAAAGATAAAAGTTCAGGTTAGCGAGTAAACATCACTGAGAGTTAAAGGCACGCGTCTCAACTTTCACGTGGATTTTCTGCTGCTCAATGTGAGGCTGACTCTGACAAGTTTTCATTGGGGAAAGCTACTATCAATTAAATGTATAATTCAAAATGTGGATTTTTCAATTAGCAGGATGCCTCGTTTTCCTCTAACAGAATGTGCTGAAGCTCACTGTGGCTTCCAGCTGTGTGAGGTTTGAGAGAGAGAGAGAGAGAGATCTTCCTTTTAGTCAGAAAACAAGAAGAAAAAAAGAAAGTTGTAATGCGGTGGTTAAGAAAAATATGTAAAGCACCTACACATTTCTCAAGACCAACACTCTGTGTATCACTTCCCTTTGTCTAATGACACTGACATTTTCTCATCAATCAACACCTTAAACAGTGTTTTCACTGTAACAAACGCAATAGTACACTGTTGCGTTTGTTAAGATTGTATTTACCCAAAATGCCCTGCGTCGCAGGACTCTTCCTACTTTTGGAGCATGTTGTAGTTCACTTCAACCGAATTGAAACTTCGGGTTTTAGGCGGACCAGCATTTGCCTTTTCAGTCCGCATTAGAGTTCCTTTACGATTTCACATTTACACAAACGAACCAGACTTTCTAGGCAAGTTGGATTAAAGCAAGACTAAACAGGGCTGGCATGATTTGTCGAAATCTATTACTGTTATTGATAAGTACGTAGCTAAAGATGAATTTATCTAGAAAATGTACAGCCAGCTACTTCGAGTTTTCCACTTGCTTGATTAGTTCGGCACCTTTTTAAACCTGTACACAGGAAGAACACATGCACAGATCTGAAGATCTGAGTTTCAAACTGTTTGTTTGCTAGACATTGATCCAGGCGTTTGCTGAGGCCTCCTCCTGTGTCTTCTGGAGTTTCTGATGAAGCAAATCAGGCTGAATTGTGTTAAATCAAGTCAAATTGCAGCGTCCAAGCCTGCGAGTCTGATTGAGACCTACCCACACAGGTGCATCTAATAACTGCCAACTTTGAAAGAAGTGAATATTTATGCAATCGCTGATTTTGGCGCTTCATATTTTTATTTAGTTGTCACTGTTTTGCAGAAATCAGTTTTCATTTCGACATTAAATTGTTTTTCTTTTAGCCGGGGGAGTTTTTTTCATAAATATAGTCACATTTTGTTAATCATGATTTATTTATAAAAGCAATCAAAGGGTAAAACATTCAAGGGGGTGAGTAGATTTTATAGCCACTATATACAATGTCACAGTAAATCTGGAGCTCAATGTCCCCTACAGTCATAAAGTCTGCTGTGCAGGAGCATTACAGTTTCTCGCCGTAGAGAAGGAAAGGCGGATTAAACAAAAGCTTCACACACTGTTCAACAGCAATAAGAAATAAATCTGATTCTACATAGGATTTAATTTCCTGCTTCAAACATCATCATCACCCAACTGGTGCAGAGAAATAACAAGCTAAAGAGCAAGCTTAGCTTAGCATTCAAACAGCATTTCCCAAACAATTCAGGCTGAGGGGAACAAACCTGATCTCAGTCACAGTCACAAACTTAGGGGTTTTTTGAGCAATTAGTTGTAAACTTCATAGAGACGCAACAAATGTTTTTATTATTTTCATTATTATTTTCTGTCATGTCTTTTCATTTAATTTCAGGCATACCATACAGAGGCTATTTCCTATGCGCACGGCAGCTTTGTTCTCCAGAAAGCATATCTCAAGATGGCAACCTAATTGTTGGATCGACTTAAATAAATCATGACTACATCTGCATTCAAAGTAAACAGACCCCATTAATGAAATGGGAACTTGTACTTGAATGCCTATCAACTCACAAAAACAGTCTTGATGACATTGAGGCTTGGATGGCTGTACATTTTCAGGAAAAGAGTTGTTTCTTTTAGCTAATAGTAAACCACACTCATCAAATAGTATGGGGATAATTATTGAATTTAAATCAGCTCTGTTTTTCTTCCAGTTAAGGGAAACAGTAAAGCTTAAGCCAATTTTCTTTTTTTCTCTCTCTAAAGAGTTTTTGCAGCACTAGTGGCTTGTATTTTTTGTGACAGTAGGCAGACAGGAGGAAGGGTGAGGGTCGCCGGGACCGGGAGTCGAACCTGCGTTGAGGACTAACGCCCTGTTGAGACACAACCTTGAGAAAATATCACCTTTCAACTACTGTGATGTACTTCACACTTGCTGGCACAGACATGCATGAGCACATCTTACCCATTCTGTCCTCGCTCCTTCAGCTTCCTGTGCATCACAAAATTCATTTTTAAATCCTGATGTTGATTCAGGATTTAAAATCAACATCATTTTAAATCAACATCATTTTAAAGATTAGGATTATAAATGCCTAATCTTGCTTCTCCATACCCATTTGTGTTCTTCCAGCCTTAAACTGTTTTTAAAGTTGTCCCAACAGCTAAGCAGAAACTTAGAGGAAATTGAAATCCTTCTGCCATTTTAGCCAAAGCAAGTGATGGAAAGCATTAAACATCTCAGTAATATCACCCAGGAACTGTGGGTTGATGTAATTTACTAGCAATTTAACCATGTACTGTTTTGTTTCTGTAATTATGACTACAATGGAGGTAGTGGACCCATGTCTCATTTCTACTTATATAAATATAGTAGATTTGAATCCCGCCTTCACTCAGTTCTTACGAAACAAATGGTGAAATTCAAAGCATGTCAGAGTTCTCTGAAGTATTTCAATGCTTTGGAGATTACAGTAGTGGCGGGTTTATTGATTAAAGTTAAATATATTTCTACTGTGGCACCGTGAAAAAGAATAGCCTTGGGCATTACGGTTTTAAACTATTCATTACACCAAGAGTTTTGAACAGGGAACTCAAGTGCGAAAGAAATATTAAAAAATAGGTATAAGTCCTTGGTTGCTTTTTGTACAGTTTTTTTTTCCTCCATCACTTAAATAAACAGAAAAAGCACTTATCGTTTATACAGTATAGCACACATGCAGGGTAAATGCATGAAATCTGCAGATTCACACCTACACAAGACATACAGCCTCTTTTACTCACAATCTGATATTAATAAAGAATAAAGTTTGGTGAGAATGTGCGAAAGTTTTCAGAGTGTAAACATTCAGACGAGAATCTACGTGCAAACGTATTAATGTTCAAATTCCATTGAGCCGAACGTATTTTGCTCAGAGTATTCTCTATCATAGGAGGAAATTTACTGTGATACTTAATGCATCCAGAAATCTGTGCCTCAGATTATCCCTATTTGTGTTTACATTATGTCAGCGAACCATTTTTTGATGGTACTAAATGGTGAATAATTTGTAAGTGTGTGAGATTTTGCACTTTTAATGTCTGGTCACTGTATTAACATCCAATAATGGTTTTTTTTCTTTTCTTTTTATTTGAAAAGTACAAAGAGGGACTGGATCTAAACTCTGAGAATGGGCATATTTAATGATTTAGATGACTGAGCAAATATTTTGAACAATACTGTATATGATGTTTTCTAACAGAGTCAGCAGTAAGTTGTTAAACGTACAAATGTGAAATAACAAGGAAGAGCATTGAGATTGTAAAGAAACACCTAGCAGTTGTTTCTTTACAAAACTAACCATAGATTAAACTAAGAAACCGAATAATTCAGAAAATTAATTCGCTTGACATTTTCATTTTTTAGGTTGCGCTCTGTAACATTCTACAAACATGTTCTTTAACAATATTGGTGCATGCCATTAAATATAGATGGATAATAGTTTACCTTCTTCAAAATCATAGTAAAAAAGTAGAAAAACAAAAAACTTAAATCAAATTTAATAAAAAGAATAAAATCCACATGATAAAGATTACTGTTCTCCTTTATCTTAATGAATATTATACTCTTATTTATTTTTATTAATGTAGACAATATCTAAAAATAGCCCTTCACTATTACCAGAAGAACAGATGAAGTTGATTTGAAGCAGCATTTTGATAGATAAAACACTTAATGTAATGTAACGGCATATTTTTGTATCTGATTGTAAAAAAAAACACTTAAGATATCCTAACGATTCGTAATCGTCTTGGCAAAAATTGATATCTATCTGGTAAATAATTTAACGTGCTGCAAAACATGATAGTAGAATATTTAAGTCCAGGCTCTATGTCGTTGTTTCGAGCAGCAAGGGGGCTGCGGCTGCCTGGGAGCGTAACTCTGTTTGGAAATTAAGATTCTTGTGGAACAAATGACAATTTTACTTTAATGAAAATGATGTGAAATGAGGCGACGCCTGCGAGCTAGTTTAGGCAGAGAGTTGACTTCACACGTGATCTCCCATCCAAGCCACAGAACACATGAACATACCTCACCAATTTGAATGGTCTGTTTAAGCTTTCTGAATCATCCTGCAGAATGTGTCATATTGCTGCTGCTGCTGCCTTTTAGCCCTTCCACCACCCCCAACATTTCCAGGAGGCTGGGTCTGTCACAATAACAAATTCTGCTAGACGACAAATCATCCCAGAAATGATGGTGATAAACCATTTTTAAATATATATGATGGTAATGGCATATTAATGCAAGTACAACGATAAAAAAAAAAAAAACTTTCATTTCGAAGGAACAGTTAATGCTGGCACTGGGAAAAGTTTTAAATATCCAAAATAAACAAAACAACAACAATAACAAAAGATTTATGAACTCTCTGCAAGCCAAATTACATTAAGAAAGAAAACTAAAAAATTGGGCAAAGTAAGCAAAAGTTCCAGTCAGGACTTTTGTTAAAAACAAGAAAAAAGTGAGTGTCAAATGTTTGCAGCATTTTTCAGATGTCCTGTTTTGAACAATATTAAGCATAGTAATATTGATATTAGCACCTCATTAACATTTTTTGTCTAAATGGAAATGATTAGGCTCATTTTAATTTATCATGTGATTAATTGATTTATTGATTACAGGTGAGTTGTGTCTTTTGTCTCTGTTGCTTGTTAAACATTCAAGATGAACAGACTTGACAGGTTTAATGTTTAATACCAATGTGTCTTTATTCCATCTGCCAGCAGAGTAACAAATATGTAGTAAGCAGTCATATTTAACACCATTCAGATTGCAGTTCTTAATTGAACAAAAAAAAGCAAATTCACAACTGAAGAGGCTTCGTGATACATCAAACGAAGCTGTCTTCACATTTCAGTTCACGCTTTCTGGAATTTCTCCATTATTTTTTACAGACTTTTCTGTGTGTCCATAACAATTTTTACTTCTGAGTCTGAGCTTAGACCGTTTACACAAAAGTTTATATCAGTTTGAACGGCTGTGCAACTTTTGGAAAAGTTTTCTGCATTACATAACGCAGTGAAGAACACTTGTCGTTTTTACAAAAGAAAATAAAAGTTTGGTTTCGTCTGAAGCCTTGGTTTAATGTTTGTTTATTTCTTTACCAAAGATGTATGACAGCTAAGTTAGAACTACCTTCTGATATTTGATGAGTACGGCTGTTGGAATTTGAAATTTTTTTCAGATCGCCAAACTGGAGCGCAGACACATCAGGGAAAAACAAAATCAATGCTTTGCAGCTCCAGATTTGATCTGCAGACACAGTTAAAAGCTTCTAATCCTTGTTTCAGACATCCTCTTTCAGGCTGGTACTGAGCCCAGTCACTCTTCAGATAAACTGCTCTGAGGAGCATTTAATAGGTCTAATTTGTGATGCTATCGTCCCCGTTCCTTGCTAATGCTACAGCCAGCCTCTCTCTCTCAGCGGGTCACGCTTGGCGCCATTTGTTCCTGCGGGGATTTAAATCTTTGGCCGGGTGGACGACATCCTGCTGCCTGCCCCCCCGTGTCACTGCTGAGAGGTTTAAGGCTGCCACATCAATACCGACATTAGAATGAGAGCAGGATTAGTCCAGACTAGACTGGGTCTCAATGAGCAGCGAAGTGAAAAGACATCTAAGTTAAGAAGGTGCTAGACTGAAAGTCAATAGAGTTGCTAACAGCTGCTCCAGAATGAGTACACAAGGATAATTACTAGGGCTGTCAACGTTAATGTGATAAAGCTAAAAAGTTTTCAACTCTCTTGTTTTGCGTCGTCGGGCTGTGCTAGCTCACGCTCGGATGTTGCCTCGTCACACGAGTAGAAATGGATGGAGAGGGAGATTTCTGGTTTTTTGTTGACTCTAGTTGTCTTTATTTGAGAGTGGTCAGACAGGAACGTGGGTAATGAGAGAGGAGGAAGTCATGCGGCAAACGTCATCAGGTAGGGACTCGAACCTGCAACAGCCGCATCGCGGACTAGGGCCTCCTGACATGGGTTGTGCTCTAAACCTGCGCTGCCGCAGCATCCCCAGAGAGGGAGGTGTCTAAATGAACGTTTAAAACAAAATTGCCCTGAAAAAAGAGGCTATTTAAGACTGAACTGATGACTTTATCATCTAGTTTTTGGTAGAAACAGAAAAAAGAGAAAAATTATAAATCATGCAAATGGAAATTATTGACCTCGGATTAATTTATCACATGATTATTTTATTTATTGCCTATTGCAACAGACCTAATTACTGTTATGCAATAAATGAAGCCGTCTTTAATTGGGCGAGTTTAAATAGAAGATGTGTTTTTAATGTACTTTTTCTGACTTTCACACTGATTCCATCATGTGCAGTTTCTTGCTTTGATGAAAATTCACACACTACTATGCATATTGGGACAATTTGGAGATGTTTTTTAAAAATGTGCCATTTCCTCAGCTTTAAACTCAAAATACGTTCAGATTTATTGCCTCAATCATATTTTTCCTGACATGAAGAGGAAAGCGAGCAGATTCTTCACGGCTCCTCAGAAGTAGGCCAAGGATGGTCCCCGAAGCGATTTGGGGGAGGGGGCTACCATACGTGCGAGTCACATGATTGGCTGTGTCTAAGGTGCCTTCATATTTGATGGTTCTAAGAGCTTCATGGAGAGTTTAAGAAGTGTAGAAATCCTCCTTGTATCACTGGGAAGCCCCCGTATCTGATGTTTCACACCACAGATCATTTTACATCAAAGCGGGACTCTGCTGTCAAGCACGGGTAGCTTAAATCTGGAATCACTTCGTATCCGTTAGAATATACAGTGACTTTCCTGCTGCGCTTTAATGCATTGAACCTCTAAATAATAAAACCGAAGAGGATAAAACCTGGGTTACACATCTAAAAGTTCATCTGCACTTCTTATTGCAGATGAAGTGCAATAAGACTTCATCTTATTGCACTTCATCTAGGTATTGATAAATACCATTTGCTTCTAGGAAGGCGACTTTATAAATCTCACCAGATGCACAGTCCTCCTCGTCCGCCCCGTTCTCGCAGTCTTTCTCCCCATCACATCTCCATGACAACGAGACACACTTGTTGGTGGATCCCCCGCAGTCAAATTTCTCTGGAGGACACGTCTGTTTGCCTGTGGATGGAGATCAAACAGACAGGGGAAGATTTCCAAGGTGAATTTATAGGCCCATAGAAGCGGTTATAAAAAAACAAACAAACAAAAAACTACAAACACAACACCCGACATGTGGTTAAAACTCATCGGATGCTGCAACACTTGATTTTTACTGTCTGGGCCGCCTCTACAGCCAGCAGAAGGATCCTGAAACACAGCAAAAGCGAATTTGGCTGAAATGCAAAAGTACAATCCACCCCCCGTTCCCTCCTCTCCTTCTTTTCCTGCCAATCTGTTCGGGTTGGCACAGTCGATTTGATGCTGATTACAGCGTGTTTAATATGACGAATGTGGTTAATTATAAACCTTTGCTTACAGAGCCGCCTGAAGCCTTCCAGAAAGAAATCAAAGGCACAACCTACAAAACAAATCATCCACCCTCTTTTATCCTTAGATTATTTATTATGCTGTTGTGGTGTTGCTTTTTATTTGACCCTTCTGGGCCCAGCACATGAATACTAGTCTGTGAGGAAGTTGTTTCCACAGGAAGAAGACTCTGTTAGGTACCAGTGAGGTGAAATGACTTCAGGAAGCACAAACAGTTGAAGAAGATATTTCCATCTAAGGAAATAGAATTTATTTATAGAAGCAAGGTACCTATTAAGAAGGACTGGGTAATAAATCAATAATATATATTGCAATAGACACGCGATCAATATCAACTGTGGATAAAACAGGATCAGTTTGGCAATATTTCTGACATTTAAAACAAAAAAACTAATCAATAATTATCAATAAAATGATATGAAAACATTATATTATGATGCGTTTTCCAGCCATCCAGCCCCATTATACTGTCAAGGTACATGTTTACATGCCAGGTAGCTGCTAACTGTGCTAAGTGTGTTAATAATAATAATAATAATAATTCAACTTAATTGTCATTGCAATGTCACAAGTACAAGCAATGAAACGTAGTAGACCAAGCTTGATTTGAACTCAGGCTCTCCCGGGGTGGAGGGCATTTGCTTTAACCACTGGCCAAATGCTAATATCTGACATAAAATGCTAAAGGCAGTTTAAAATATTCACTCCATAATCATGCTGTTGCTATTTCTTCCTAAAATTGACACATATTGCATTCTTAAAAAGCATAGAAAAAAAAATAGTGAACTATAATTTCTTATAGATTAAAGGGGACCTAAAGTCATTCTTTTGGCTTAGATTTTCATAGTATAGGTATCCCTGTCCCAGTTATGCACGTTGCCCGTGACAACCTATTTGCAGCCCCCCACGCAGGAAGCAACTCCATTATTTGCTGAGGGCAGAGTAAGAACACGCTCCATAATGAACATCATTTGTGAGCTCTAATAGAATCTCTGATGCTGTCGCTACTAATGTTAGCTGTACGTTGCATGGCGGGTTATTGGACTAGACAAGGAGGGAGTCTCTGAGGCCATGTTTGCACACAGAGTACATCTGTTTGTACAGTAACAACATTGTATTTCTGTTCAATATGAATTCCTGTTTATCTCAGGCAAATCCGATGTGCTGAAGATTTCGATTAGGGAAAAAAAGAGAAAAATCTTTTGGATTACAAAACGTTTATAGAAGTACTTTTATTCAAACATCAGTGCCAGTTTATGATTTGTACATGCAGAACATGATTTTTTTTTACATGCTTTTTAATGTCTTTCCAGTTTCAGCTCCTATTGGTGTGGAGGTCTTACAGGTCAGCTACACTCTGTGTGTAAATCACTTTGTTCGTATCACAGTTTTTCTTCATAGAAACGCAGTAGTGAATGTCTGTACATCATTTTCATAGAAATAATTGGAATTTAATTTCTATTGTCTGACAAATAGTAATTGAAGAGACCATATTTAAGTCAACGCTCATTCAAGGACACAGCTCTAACCCCTTCAAAATAAGAAATGGGTGTATTTTTTGCCAATCTGCTGCAGTACATACAGTATGCAAGGGAGTCACCACTTCCATTTAGAAAATAGTGATCACACAACTTTATACTGCTTTCATTAGTAAGAAGATAAAAATAACAGATTGAGTAACTAACTATTCCACACCAAACTAATGCAAAAACAGCTGGTATGAACAAGAAGCAGGCTGAAACCTGCCTGCTTGTTTTTATTCAGTAACACAAAGAGTTGAAGTTTCCAGTGACATTCAGGGTCGACTGTGGCTCTGTGGATAGAGTAGTTTGTGATCTGAAGGTTGTAAGTTCGATTCCAGCGTCCTCCTGCCACATGTCGATGTGCCCCTGGGCAAGGCACCTAACCTCAAATTGCCTCAAGTGTATAAATGTGTGTGTTTGTGAGTGAATGGGTGAATGTGACTCTAGTGTGAAGCACTTTGAGTTGTCAAAATGATTAGAAAGTTCAGTCCATTTACCATTCAAGAATACAGTTGGAGCAATGGATGTACGGCAAGCGTGATGGTCAAATAACTATGTGCTTATGTGAAGCCAATATCACTGATATTGGGCTTTATTTTCCCTTTTCTATGTAGAGCAAGAAGCATTATGATTGCTAGGCCTGTCACGATTACAAACTTTACTAGACAACAAATTGTCCCCATAATTATTGCAATAAATGACATTGAAATTTTCATATTATTGGAAAATGTTTGAGACCATTTTCCAATAATATATTGGCAATGGTATATAATATCCAACTTCAGCCCCTAAATATCAAATAAACTTTCATTTTGTAAAGAACATTTACCACTGAAACTGGGAGATATTTTAACTATTCGAAATAAAACACGAGGACCAAAGACCATAAATAAATAAAACGGTGATAAAAAGCGCTGAATAAAATATTTCATGGTGTCTTCGCAAACAATAATTCCTTGAAAAAGTATTAATCACCAGTATGGAAATTATCAAGCTCATTTTAAATTCACATGTGATTAATTGGTTAATTGTTCATTGCGACAGGCTTGGGGTTTACTTTAAATTCTATACGCATATTTGAAATGCACACACTACATAAAATGGCCCAAACTTTTTTCATCTGAGTGATATTTATTAGAACTTTTTATAAAGTATAAAAAAATGAAAATCTAATCTTAACAGTAAGAAGGAGCAGCAAACAAGCATGCTGAGAAAAGACAAAAGAAATCAAAAATATAGATAATAAAATACATGACAACAGAAAGCCATTGAAACAGCTTCAGATGTTCCCATTGATGAAACCACTGGAGTTTCCCAAAGTTCTGTGCTTCTCTGTGGGACAGAAACATCCTGAGCGTCGTCGTCAACAATTTGGTTATTTGAGTCAAAAAAAAAGTTCTTCAACATTCAGGGTAAATATTAGGTCTAGGTTTGAAAATAGTTCTCAAACTTCAGCTAAATGAAGCCATAGCAACATCCCAGTCGTACCAACCAAACAATCTGAAAGCATAAAATGAAAACATCAAACCTGCCTTTAAAGTGATTTAATGTGAAATTGGAGCCTAGAATTCATCCTCTGCCTGAGTGCTGCTGTCTTTGCAACAGTGAGAGGTTGACAGTAGGAAGGTAGGAGGAGGAAGTCCTGGAGACATCTTGTGTCTGGGGAAAGTGAGCAGCAAAGATGGCTGATGCAGCCAGGCCATGACCCCTTCAAATAAATAAAATAAATAAATAAAACTCTCAGAGCACTGACGAGGCCAGCACTCCCCGTTTCTACATCAGCAAATACATCAGACTCAGAAACCCATGTGCTACCGTGTTCTGTTAACTGGGAAGTGACATTTGCCTCATGCACAAACTATGGGCTGAAAAACAGCTGCAGGTAAATGTCAAACAGAAGATTTGTAGCTCTGAAGAGATTTCAGAATGAGGTGAAGAACTGAAGTCTGCTGTGCTTCGAACTGTCAGTCAACAATGTTGACAGATGTACGGTATTAGAATAATACTCTGGAAAATGTCCTGCAGCAATAAAGGAGATAAGAAAATATCATGGATAGCAAATAAAGCAGCATTATCAAGCGGTTCTCGATTAGCAAAACAGAAAAAAGTATCGAATCAAGACGCTAAATGTTTTCTGCTACTTTCATGCCCGCAACAGCGATATTGAGTCTTTGTTCTGCGACTTGTCTTTTCCAGTCAAACCTAATTTGCTTCTTTCCAAACACAACTGTCAAGCACTGACAAGTGGAGTATGTAAATGCTGAACCGAATGAGTAACGTCTGAATGCCAAAGAATACAGGGGCTGCTTGGAATTCACAAAACATAAAAAGATGAAAGAGGTAAAGAGGAAGGCGTCTTAGAAAGAGGAAATGCTGTTCCACTGGGATGAATCTGTAGAACCTCGGAGAATGAAGTGGAAGATCAGACCAAAAGAGAATCGGTGAAGAAAGGAGGAATGTGTAAGGGACAGATGAATAGTCAGAGTGTTGCACAACCTTTCCCGTTTTTGTTCTACAGTTAAACCAAAGCCGTCCATACCAAATGGAAAGAGATGAGGGAGAAACGGCAGACTGAGCACAGAGCCGAGCAGAATGTGAATCTACCGGGCAGAGGGCGAGCTGTCCTGTCCTTTTAACTGATGGCTCCTTAATGAAGCCTGAGCTCCGCTCCTTCAGATTCCAAAGATATCAGACCAGAGCCATGCCGTCTCAATTCACATCAAGACAGCCAAAAGTTAATGGATTCTGGTTTCAAACGGTAACAGCTTAATAAAAGTGCAAATTTGCCACAGACGAATTATGGGCTTGGTTCTCGTTGAAGACAAATCTACTTATGACTTCTGCTGCAAGACAAAAGAGAATTCATCTCAGCAGCAATGACACAGCACTTTTATTTAATGAGTACGGCTAACCTTGCTATTAGTGGCAGCTTTTTACATCATAAAGCTTTAAGTGAAGAAATAAAAGGCTTAAAATCTAGAAGAGTGAAAATCATTCATTCGTCACATGGTTCTGCTGTAACATGGCAGGATTATCACAGGCCATAAGAACTATCCATCCACACATAAATCCAGAACTACAGCAGGATGATTTAGATCACGTGTGAAACTCGAGGCAAAGCCGATCCGTCACTAGAACCTTCAAGATAATAGTTGCGTGCTTAAATATTATTTCATCAATCAAAACAAAGCAGTTTCTTTAAGTATAGTGCCAAATTTCACCAACATGAAAAGATGTTCAGTATTATTTAATTAAGACCAGGATTTATTAACTCATTAATATTTTTTAAAGTAAAACTTTTATATTTCTTCTTTACATTGTTCCGACGGGAACCTTTGTATTTGCTCGTTCCTGCTACACTCGTAAATTTGACACACAAGCGATGGATGACGAAGCTACTTCTCTCAGTCCACGGGGGAGTTACTGTGTGCTTCAAAATGGGATGCTGGAAAAGACCGTTGCTGTCTTCAAGTTGTGCTAAAAGGAGTTAGCCTGTCAGCGAAGCTATTTAGGTCTAAACTAACATCTCAATGCTAAACAAGTAACAGCAGCACAGACGTCTCCAATGCAAACGTTAGCGTCCACATGTCCACAGGACATTTTAAAAGGATGATCAAGAGTTCCTGAAACGCTTGACAGCTGAATAGAGAAAATAGAACTTTGCACAAATATGATGGAGCAATGATTTAAATAACAAATTCAAAACAACACATATAGACAGATGTTGTCTATTTACGCAATAATTTAGCAGCAAAAATGATTTTTGAATTTAAAATCTTCCTTAGTTTAGCTACTTTTATCAATAAATTCAGCCACAACTGGCACTTTGTGATCTTAAAATGGCCCAAAATGAAAATGGTTTAATCTTTGATACACAGGGGAACGGTTTAAATCAAACAGTCCAAGGGCAGTATCATTGGGAACACATGTACTAGAGAAACTAGCATCTATTCATGAGAAATAAACTGTCTGCTTTTCACCAATCCAGTGGGTTCTATTTACTGTGAGAGCACTCTGAGGCATGTTCACCTGTAAATGTCAAGGTCGCTGTTCGGGTGGTGAAGGATCTGATTCAACACGTCCATCTCGGAGCTAAAACAGGCACAAATTGTTTTGGCATCATGAGTCATTCTCAGTTTCACTGCTTCATTAAAACGCGTTAGGATGGACATGTCTCTGTCTTTGAATTATAGATCTGTAGTGAAAGAGAAACCCACTTGCTGCTTGGAGACTACCAGATGGAAAATTGTTATTCTCAGTAAAGTGTTAGCAAGGAATACACTTTTGTTGAACGTTAAATGCGCGACCCCGGCTCCTGGAGTTTTACTTCATCATTCAAATAAAACCACTGTAATCCGTTTTATTTTTCCCCCGCTGATTTGTTAGCAACACGTCTCAGATTTCGTTTGGAGGGTATACTTGAACAGTTTTCTACCCCATTAGACCAATAACATGCACATAACTTTCCCCACTAACTTGATAATGTACAGCTTAAAGCAGTTGGGTGAAGATATAATCACAACTCAGCGTAGAGAGATGTGAGCAATGAAAACTAGTTCTGCAATCTGAATTAGTTTGACTTCATTCCTAGAAAATCTATGTTGACTTGAATTCAAAGCAAGTAGGTTTATGTTTTACTGCTAAAAATTATGCCAAGGTTACCTTTTGATAGATGCTAATTGCATGATTGACTTTTATAAATCAGGGTTATATGGCATCAAAGTAGCATAATGAAATATGAAGCTCTATGACTATTGGCCTCTGGGTGATGTAAATGTGGATGTGTGTGAGGTAGCGTGTGTTAGTAAAGCAAGTGTGTGTGTGTGCAGTAGATGTTTGTGCTAATGATTTATGTGGAATTGAAAGGGCAAATATCTGACAGCACTCAGTACCCAGAACAGCAGCGGTTCCTGGAAGCCACAACCCCCTACCCCCCGAGAAGCAACCCCCACAGAGCAACTATTCACCTGACATGGAGGTAGGTCAACCTGAAATTACAAAAATACATTTTCTCAATGTAAACACACCAATCTTGAAGAAACTCACGTTTTCAACAAAAAGGCTTTCCGCTAGGATTAGGTGGTTTTCCAGCCATGTCAAAGTAGAAAACTGCAATCAATGGAAACACTACTTTGCATCACGCAATTCACCAACAATCAGATGTTACTGCTGGCAGAGACAATGAAGAAGACGACAGGAAAGATGCTTTGGTTTTAGTTTTTAGACAATGTGCAGATGGCTCCACCAGACCTCTCACAGCATCGCAGTTCATAAAAAGTTGTGTCATTTGAAGGTGTTGAATCCATCGCTCTTCTGTAAAATCACAGACTACAATTTCTCAAAGATACATAGCCGCTTTCAAGTATAAGGGGCTTGTCACTCAAACGCCTGAATTAGACGCCGATGTCTCCTCTGATTGGCTGATAGATGATTAGCTCTAGCACCATGGCTGAAGTATTAGCATAACCACATGGAGAGTGCTAGAGTAAGCACTCTGCAGACAGTGCTCAGGAGTCTGATGTCTAAGGTTATATTTCGTTAGAATAAATTAGAGAATAAAACTATAATTGCCTTAGACTGATCTCAATACGACACCATTCACACATGTGGAAACACTGATGTAGCTGTCTGTGACTACATTTTATCTTATTTTATTTGATTTCTAAATAATTGTAGCTATGGATATGGATGTGTACATGTTTTTTGTTTTGTTTCTTGTTTTTGGTTGGACCTTGAGTCTGAAATAAAGTTTCTATATATCTTTCTTTAAACACAAATGAGCATCTAAATAGGAAGACGTTTCATCAGTTCATCAGAATTGATTGACATCTATCAACATTTGATATTTAATCTACAATCTAAAGTAAATATGAAGTGAAAATTCTGTATTCATTGCATTTAGAATGAGAATTCAGAATGTGTCCATCATTGTGAGTAAAGTAAATGTACTTACAAACACATTAAACTTAAGAGTCACAATGCTAAGACATTAAAAAGTCATTTTAGTTGCAAATACCCAGTTTTACATGTTCTCAATATGTAATTTAGGTTATATTGTGTTGTGTTTGAGAGCATAGTCTTTCTCTATACTGACAACAGCTGAATTTCTTGGCCAGAACACTGTTGTATTCTCAGGAGATTTTTTACTTCCTGGTTAAATAACGCTTTAAAATACAAAACCCAAAGTCAATATAAGACCATGGCTTCGACTTTAACTCCTCCAGAAAAATCCCAGCAGGATGTGAAAGTCAATATTTGTGAGGATTATGAGGAAACTTCTTTCATAGAAAAATCTATACTCCGCTCTAAATTATGCAACACGTGAAAAATTACATTAAAAGCAGAACACAGGGGGATTTAAAACTTCCATTTTCTTTTAATTTAATTCATTTGAATAATGAAAGAGTCCTGAAGGAGCAGGAAAACACCAAAGTTCACTCACGACTGTCAGCTCACAGATATGTCTTCAAAATCCCTGAGGACAGCCGACACACGGACTAAAGCTGAACTTATTAATTTTGTCAGGAAGCGTCATGCGGCCGCCATCCCACCCTCACTCTTAAAGCCCATGAAACTGTCGCTGCTGCATTGTGGGAGCAGGAGGAGCTCCTGCACAGCTGGCTGCCGTGGCCCACTTCCTCCTTGATTACACGCTAATCTAATTTGAAAGCCAGGAGCTCTGGCACTTTACGTGTTTCTCCAAAGAATCATTCATTTTTCACTGCTCGGGAGTTTGACTCGTTCCGTGTGGCCCGGATTTGGAGTCATCAGAGCAGTGCTACTCTAGCGTGTAATTGGGAATCCAATCAGTGAGGCAGAATGACGCTGGCACAGATGTCTGCAGCACAAAGTTAAAAAAAGTCTCAGCAATGTGTGTGCAAGCGTGATTGTTTGTATCACGTGTTTGGGTACATGGAAAACGTAAAAAAAAAAAATATATATATATATATATATATATATATTTAACTGGCACTTGGCCTGTAATAATTA
>CAEFZY010027732.1:0-11178 GCA_903066815.1 Brachyrhaphis roseni
CATGTTTTTGGACTGTGGGAGGAAGCCGGAGTACCCGGAGAGAACCCACGCATGCACAGGGAGAACATGCAAACTCCGTGCAGAAGACCCCGGGCCGGGAATCAAACCCAGAACCTTCTTGCTGCAAGGCAACAGTGCTACCACTGTGCAGCCCAGTTCTAAAAAATTATAGGTGTAAATGTTAACAGCCACAATAATTCTATTAATACAATTTAATTTGGTATATTTATGTAGAATCAGTTCAGAACAAATGTTGTCTCAAGGCATTTCGTAAAAAAAAAAATCATTTCAATTCAGTCACACATTTCATTCCAAGCCACTAAAAACCATGCAAGTATCAATGAGTTTCTGTCAAAAGAGACTGTTGTATGCTTTTCTGGAGGTTGATTGTTGTGTAATCTCATGCTAAGCAGGGTATTAAAGAATAAACTAACAGATAGGAGGGTTATTCAGATGTTTTTAGTGAGGTGACCAGCAAATAGGAAGTTGAGTAGGATTGCTTGTAGAAAACCTTCAATCTTAAAATCTTCCCACTACATTTGATCTTGCAGTGAATGAAAATTCAAATAAGGTCAAGCAGGGATATTGGGTAAGACCACATATTTATTGTAAAACAAGAAATGTTTCAGTAACAATATTGCATAAGATCTTCCTGCCAGTAAGATTGTCTTGCAAATGGCTGCCATTTCAAAAGACTGAGCCTTGTCACTTTCATTTTCTTGAAGCAGTAAAGCTGGTCTCAGTTGGATCCTATAACCTGCACATGGCAGAACGTAACCCTCCAACCTGTGAGGAAACACTAAGCTTCATCTCAATTAGTCATTCCCTGAAATTACCTACAGCAGTGTTTCCCAATTCCAGTCCTCAAGGCCCCCTGCCCTGCATGTTTTAGGTATTTCCCTTCCACCACACACCTGGATTGAATATGTGGCTGATTAACAGGCTTCTGCAGCACTTGATGATCATGCAATCATTTGAATCAGCTGCTCTGGAATAGAGGTACATCTAAAACATGCAGAGCAGGGGGCCCTGAGGACTGGAATTGGGAAGCACTGACCTACAGGGAACCGTCCACTACCAGTGATGTCAATGGTTTTCCACTGCAATGGGAGGGGACTACATTAGGCCTCTGAGCAAAGAATACTTCTGACCAAAGCATAACCACACTGCCACCTAGTGGACTTTTTTTACATCTTAACAGGCTTAGAAGAAAGGCAACTTAAGTTGTAAATTCTAAACTGTTGACCAAAAAATTTGCATATTTTGGCGTTTGTCAAAAGACTGGCAAGTTTTCACAAATGTAGCTTTTCAGTTTTAAAGGAAAAAAAAATTCCACTTCAGTTTAAAGCTGTAAATATTTGTAGAACTCTGGCCCACTAGAATACTTGCTGCAGGTCTTCTATTCCTTTGAAAAGTCTTATGGCTGCAGGGGACCCTAAAGTCTGGAATGGAATAACAAACCTTCATTTAACTTTGGTTTATAGGGTTTCTCCACCAAACCCCTTATAATTTGTCTCAATCCTGCATGCATTATAGCTGAAAAGAAAATAGTCTTACTTAACTAATATTTCCAACCAATAAGTGCAGAACATAAAAAACAAACATTTGTGTTGGGAACTCATTTATTTAGAACACAGAAAATTGCAAGAGGTCACAGGTTAACAGGACAAACAGGAACAACATTGATAGAAGAATTTAGGCCAAATCCTCTTCACCCTCTTCCTCAAACTCTCCCTCCTCCTCAGCAGTGGCATCCTGGTACTGCTGATACTCAGACACCAGGTCATTCATGTTGCTCTCTGCCTCAGTGAACTCCATCTCATCCATACCCTCACCGGTGTACCAGTGGAGGAAAGCCTTGCGCCTGAACATAGCTGTGAACTGCTCAGAGATGCGCTTGAACAGCTCTTGGATGGCTGTGCTGTTGCCGATGAACGTGGCAGCCATTTTGAGCCCACGAGGAGGAATGTCACAGACTGCAGTCTTGACATTGTTTGGGATCCATTCTACAAAATAGCTGCTGTTCTTGTTTTGGACATTGAGCATCTGCTCATCCACCTCCTTCATGGACATGCGGCCACGGAAGATGGCAGCCACAGTCAAGTAGCGGCCGTGGCGCGGGTCGCAGGCAGCCATCATGTTCTTGGCGTCGAACATCTGCTGAGTGAGCTCAGGTACTGTGAGTGATCTGTACTGCTGGCTGCCTCTGCTGGTAAGGGGAGCAAAACCTGGCATGAAGAAGTGCAGACGTGGGAATGGCACCATGTTCACAGCCAGCTTGCGCAGGTCAGCATTGAGCTGTCCAGGGAACCTCAGGCAGGTTGTGACACCACTCATGGTGGCAGAGACCAAGTGGTTGAGGTCACCGTATGAGGGGGTTGTGAGTTTGAGTGTGCGGAAACAGATGTCATACAGGGCCTCGTTGTCAATGCAGTAGGTTTCATCTGTGTTCTCTACAAGCTGATGGACTGATAATGTGGCGTTGTAGGGCTCAACGACTGTGTCGGACACTTTAGGGGAAGGAACTACACTGAAGGTGTTCATGATGCGGTCAGGGTACTCTTCACGGATCTTGCTGATCAGAAGGGTACCCATGCCAGAGCCTGTACCGCCACCAAGGGAGTGTGTGAGCTGGAATCCCTGCAGGCAGTCACAGCTTTCAGCCTCCTTTCTGACCACATCCAGGACGGAGTCCACCAGCTCGGCACCTTCTGTATAGTGGCCTTTGGCCCAGTTGTTGCCAGCACCACTCTGACCTGCAAATAGAGGGCCAAAATTCTTACTCAAGACATTTTCACAGGTAGTACAAGTTCTGATTTAAATTGTAAGCAACGTACCAAAAACAAAGTTGTCTGGCCTGAAGACCTGGCCGAAGGGTCCAGACCTCACAGAGTCCATGGTTCCTGGCTCCAGATCCACAAGCACGGCACGTGGCACATACTTTCCACCTTCACAGTAGAGGCAGCACAACATTAGGCTAGAATCTAACACTGGTCTATCGAACCAAATAAAAACTAATATTTACCAGAAGCTTCATTGTAATAGACATTGATCCTGTCCAACTGCAGGTCACTGTCTCCATGATAAGTACCAGTTGGGTCAATGCCGTGTTCGTCACTGATGACTTCCCAGAACTAGAACACACAAAAAATTAAATGTATATATAAAGACGCAAAATCAGCTTGAGAAAAGGAGAAGAACAAAAAACAGATTAGGGCGCCATTTCAACGTTGACGTCCCTTCCCGCCGCAGTGCGCAGCTTCACCATTGGTTGAGGAGGTTATGAATTTCAAACCTCCCAGCTACGTCACTAACCGTCCTCTCAGATGCCGGGCGCCATTCAAAGCCAGAAACTAGTAGGCCTCAGCCACCTCAATAAATAAAAAAGAATAAAGAAAATAAGCTAATCTTTAAGTGTTCTTGAAGTTACATAATCGGCCATTACACACCACAATGTGATGAGTTTTTTTTTTTGTCTACATCTTACTGACTACTTCCTCTTTTTTTTCCCCCCCACCAAGACATTTTCAAACGACTAAGGAATAAAGAATTGGGTTTCAAGCTGAACCCGCAAGGTACATTTCCTATTGAACAGGGTTTTAAACATTGAAAAACAAAAAGGGAAAACGAGAAAAAGAAAAAAAGAAAAAAAAGAAATCCTTAAAATGGATACATCTGCATACAAAAATTAATGTTTCCACGGCTTCTCCCACATCTACTCATGTTTTAGAGTAAGTTAATGGTCGAATGGAGAAAGTAGGCCACAGTGATATTCCCAGGGTGTGGTTACGGAGGCGCAGGAAGCACAAAGAGCCGGCTTTTATGACAAAGAACAAAAACATTTGATGAAAAAAATCATTTTGCAGCAACACAAATTCGCTTACCTTGGCACCAATTTGGTTTCCGCACTGGCCAGCCTGAAGATGCACAATTTCCCTCATTTTGCTGATAACTCGGTGTACCACGTCAACAGAATAAGCTTCGGTTTGTAAATGCGTACTGACCGTGTCGCTTCTCTCCTTTATAGAATAGAGCCTCCCACCTCAGGTTTCCATTGGCTATCTTATGTCTGCGTTTTTTTACAGATGTAGATTTCTACCAATGAGATTTTACCTGCTTATGTGCGATTGGGCCGATAAACTGTCAATCAAATTCATTTTGGAGACGTTAGGCCTCTCCCTCCATTCCCGCCCCTTTTATCCAGTGACTGCGGAACGGAAATGCAGCTCGGCGAACAGATTTTGCCCGGTTCTTTAGAACCGCGCTTTTCCATGTCAGGGTACACACTAGCTTAAGTTACGTGCCTATATTGCAACCGAAGACAGAGTAGCTTGGTAAACTATCGTTTAACTCAAGAAAAAGTCAGCTGATACTTCATTTTCCCACACCACGTGGCTCAAAAAGCACAAAGGTCCAGTTCAGAAACGTCATAGCGGAAGCTGTTGTAACAGAATTGAGCAAAGAGGGAGTGGCACAGCTTCCGCCTTAATCCAGACTGTAACAAAATATCTGGTTTAGCAGATATTTAACTGTGATCTGGAGGTTAGTGTGGGGTTTCAAACGACCAAATCACATTAGGACCGTCTATATTTGAAAAGATTCAAAATAAAAGGATCTTTTTTTCATGTGATTCACCTGCAAAACTCAAAAACAATATTATGAAATCTTTATTTTATAACCAAATTTTAAATAGAAATGTTTGTGATATATCAACAAATATTTAATTTGTTACATGGACAAAAATAATTAGTGAGCATCTTTTTGTGTGTTTTTACAGTATTAAACATTTACCTACGATGATGATGATGATGATGAGCTCCAAGTCTGGTTTGACCTCTTCAATACATTGATACAATCCTGAGTTAGAACAAAAGGGGAAACAATAAACTTAAAGGTGGAAAATGTGTGAATAAGATTTAATTAATTTGTTGCTGTGGTCAATTTAACTAAAAAATCACTTTGTTTTCCTGTCCCATACTGCTCTTAAAGTATTCCACACATGTATGGGCTGAGCTCATTTCTGGCCATGAATGAACTTAAGCACATTGCTCAAGATTCTGCTGACTTGATGTAAAGGGACACATTTTTGCTGTTTTAGTGGACGTACATGGGTCACAGGTTACTCAAAGTATTTTGAATGGTACAGTTCCTCATACATTTGTGAATACAGACTGAATGATTGTTGCCACATCAGTCAGACATTTCCAGTGCGTGATTTTGAACATTTCTTGTTTCTCCCTATATATTCCTACTTTTTAAATTTTGTTGAGTATGGCTGAACTTAGAGGGGGTTTTCCACACTGGATGTATGGAGGTTCCACATGCTCCACACATCCAATAACACAGTAAAAATTCAGACCATAATTTTTATGTTGATTATTTCTTATATGTGGATGTTAAATCTCATTAAATGTGATTCAATGCTTTATCAGCAAAGGCCTAGGTGTTCATGCTCATGATTTACACAGTTTGCATTGCAAATCATGGCCCTTTCTATAATTCTGTGTAATAGCTGTTGCAGAGAAGATGAGGCAAAACTTAAACAAATCAGCAACTAGTTTCCCTCTAGCTTTATTTATTTATGGAAGTGTGCTAAAATCTGTCCATACTAAGACATTTGAGAGGGACAATCTCTAATCAGTGTGGGTGGAAACCCAACACATACATTTTGGATTCCAAACTTTTGGTTGACTGACTCTACTGTTTGGACTCAGCATTCAAATTAAACACCTGCACAGTAGAAGATGTGGATTGTAAAATTAGCTGAAAAAATATCAAGTTTCATGTTACAAATGTTACAACACTTACCAGATAATCTCACTGCACTTTCCTATGAAATCTTTACTTATATTATGTTAGTGGGAGTCTCCGGAAATGGACTTTCTTAATGATCTCTGTTCCTTCTGCTTGCTTGCAGTCTATATCCTTTGAGCAGAACCTAATCAATTATTCATTGATCTCTTTCTTAGGGGAGGATGTGTTGGTGTGTGGTTTAGGCTCACAGTGGCACTTTGAATCAGGTCAGCAGGAAATTAATCAGAGGAAAATTCTCTCTGAGAGGCAACATATCTGCCTCCAATACAATCAGCTAATTTTCCTTTTTGATACTAAGTGCAGTGCTATGTTGTGATGATAGAGCATGTCCAGTGTAGTCTGTCTGCAGTGTGAAACTGCATTGATCTACTGCAACCTATGCCTCTCATGATTCAGCATCTTTCAGGGCACTGCAGCATCCAGCACTCCCACTCTAACAACATAAAATAAATATTACAAACGAGGATTGGACAAACATTGAGGTCATAATGCTTTTACAAGATGATGCATACATTTTCTGAAAATGTAGTATGGCTACTTTAAAAAAAAAAAATAAAAATACAATTGTCAAATATTAAAGAACCCTAAAATGAATAGACAAGTGTATGAAGCTGCAATAAGCTTTTTCTTACTGTATTTGTGAAGTCTGTTGGACAAATTGGAATTCTTTTTAGCTTGTTCTAAGCTATTATAAGATTTTGATATAAAAGTCAAGTCTAATATCACCATAAAACATGATCCAAATTTTGCCAACATGGTACAGATCAAGGAAAACAGACAAATTTAATTAAATGTGAATATAGTTCTTGGTAAAAATTATTTGAAAGACTCAGTTCATCCATCCATCGATTGTATATAACCTGCTTCTCAATGCAGGGCCACACCCTCGATGGGAGCTTGTGCCTTTCTCCAAAAGGCACAAGGCAGGGTGGACGCTGGACAGATTTTCAGACAACCTCATGTCTCAGTATCTGGAGAGAACCCACACATGCACTAGGACAATATGGAATCTCTATGTAGAAAGACCCCAGGTCAGGATTTGCAACCAGAACTTTCTTGCTTAAAGGGAACCGTGCTACCAACTGCTCCACCATGCCACCAAGGATTCAGTTCACATTTATTTCTTTATATACTGCCAAAATACACAATTATCTCCAGGTATTACAAGACAAGTAGGTTAAAACTGGTATCCATTTATCCATCCATCCATCCAGTGTCAGATTGCAGGGAACCTAAGCAGGGAGATCCAGACTCACTACAGATCCCATGTAAAAGATGCAGATCATGATCTGATGAAGCCAAAAGAACCACATCATATGTAAGGAGTAGAGACACTGTCATAAGGCCACCAAAACGGATCCCTTCAACACCCTGACTGCACCTAGAAATTCTGTCTATAAAGGTTCTGAAAAGAATCCACGACAAAAGGCAACTTTGGTGGAGTCCAACTTTTGTGCACTGTTCATTTTTAATTTTTTAAAATTTTCTCATCTGTTAATATTTGTGGCAGTATCTTAACCACCCAATACAAAGAATATTGTTAAAAAAAAAAAAAGTACTGTAAAATACAAAAATAGATGACAAAATGTCAAACTTTTCCAACAGGACGAATCTGAATTAAGCTTCAACAGGGCTAGTCCACTGTTTTATAAAGAATCTGGACCATACTGGGTCATCACAGGGTAACTGTGATTCAGTGGGTGGAGGAGTTCTCTTACCATCAGAAGGTTGTTGGTTTGATTCCAGCTTCTTTCTGTCACATGTTGAGAGAGAATTAACCCTAAGTTGCCTACTTATCTGTACATGAGTATGTGCCCTGTTGAGTGAGCGCAATTGGGTGAATGTGGCTGAGGTATAAAATGCTTTGAGGGGTCAGTGTGACTAAAAACTACAATTTTGTCTATTTACAATTTCACCATCCCTTGTTCCAGATCCAAAATATTTTGACTGGTCCAAACTGGTCTAGATTATTCTACACTGAACAGAAATTCAGCATGTTGTCTCAACTTATGAATTGATAGCATGAATAGTATGTTATCATGAGCTGAATGTATCATTTTACTGTTAGTCATGTTCTAGTTTATAAGCTGTTTCGAATTAGCGTAATTTCCGGACTATAAGCCGCGACTTATGTCACACGCTTTCAACCCTGCGGCTTATACAATGATGCGGCTTATTTATGCTTTTTTTTTTTCTAACGGCCGCCAGGGGCGCTCGGACAGAAAAGGTAAGAGTGAGACAGGTGGAATATGTGTGTCGAGGAAGACGCAGGTTTAATGTAACTTAACACGTCTCAGTGCACAGGAGGAAAATGAAGACAGCTCTCAGTGACATTTACCGGTATGTTTTTTTTAACCAGCCTTGTTAGTGCTGTGTGCTGTGTTACTGCCGCGTCACAGGCACTGTTTGGAAAGAAAAGCTAAGGTATATTATTAAAACTCTGAAAACTCTTTCTGTGTACCATTTGTATGTAGGCACATGCGGCTTATATATGTACAAAATGGTTTTTCCTTTAAAAATGTACTGGGTGCAGCTTATAATCAAGTGCGCTCTATAGTCCGGAAATTGCGGTACATTGAGCTCCATTATCAATCAATCAATCAATCAATCAATCAATCAATCAATCAATCAATCAATCAATCAATCAATCAATCAATCAATCAATCAGCTACAATAAATAAAACAGATGAAATAATACAAATGAGAGCCTTAAAATATAGATTAAACATTAAAATTAAGACAAAAATAGTTTTGTAATATAAAAATATATAATGTTATATATAAATACAAATTTACATGCATAATGTATTTACTTATATGCTTACAATGACAATCACATATATACATTTCCACTCATTGGGTTCTGACAAAAATTAGAAAAATAAAAACTAATATAATTTATTATATTACATTACTAATTTTCATTTTCATA
This sequence comes from Brachyrhaphis roseni, assembly GCA_903066815.1. Classification (NCBI taxonomy): domain Eukaryota; kingdom Metazoa; phylum Chordata; class Actinopteri; order Cyprinodontiformes; family Poeciliidae; genus Brachyrhaphis; species Brachyrhaphis roseni. The sequence goes on from CAEFZY010027732.1 coordinate 8,747, forward strand.
ACTGGTTTCTGACGTGGAAATGATCCAGACACAGGCTGAACCCAGCACCAACCACCGACTTTGATGAAAAACGACAAAAACTCTTAATACGAGAATGAGACCAACACGACCAGACTATTGAGACATAATTAGAAGAAGACACTTTAGGACAAAAAGATTTCAGAAAGTAACAGCGCAAGAAATATCTGAACTACACATTTTTTGTTGACTATCGGTTGTCTGCATCTTCTTTAAATGAGTCAGCTACTTTTTTCACTTTCGCTGGTTCGCAACTCTGTCCGCTAGATGGCGATGTAACCAAGTATGAATCAAGTTTGAACAATGATCTGACCTGAAACAATAGCATCTTTTTTTTTCAATTTGAACTCTTAATTTGTAGTTCTTTGTTTATTGCCTAATGTGCTTACCCAACATGTTCATTATTGCAATTTGTTTGATACTCACCTGTATTTTCACTATTTTTATCTAACAAAATATTAACATAAATCTAGGGAGAGTGTATGTTTATTTTAACAGTTCATATTTCTGTGTCAGATGACAACTACATTGACCAGTTTATGGCTCTTCTGTCCTCACATGACCGATGAACAAACAATATATACCCGAAAAAAAGACCTCAACTACTCACCAAAAGTTAGTGATTCACCCTGAAATTAGGGTGAGGTTTCAGGCTATATTTAAAATGCACTATGATCTTTCCAAATAAATTAAACATGTTCTGCTCTAAACTTTGAATGCACATTTCCAACTGCTCAATGTTTTGGTACTTTTTGCACAACTCACTGTTCTCTAACAAGTCCAGACCTAAATCCTATTTAGAATGTGTGATAAGATTCAAAAAATGGATGTTCACAGACATTTTTCACATTTTCAATTCCAAAAGCATAATGAAAACTATGTTTGCCATCCAACATTCTGAGTTGGTCAATCACATTAAATCCACACAAAATATACTGAACGTCTGTCTGTCTTCCAAACATGTGCCTGTCTGGAAGTCTTTTTGTTTATATGGTGACATATCAGTGGGAGGAGGATTTTCGGCATACCAGTCCACAAGGCTCTACAGTGTTTCCCTTATCAATGTCAATATTCTTCATTGACAACAGTCTGGTTTTGTTTCCTCATAACAGCACCTAAATGTGATATAGTTTTGAGCTGAACATCATGTTGGACCTGTGGCTTTATGTGGCCTATTTTATAACCTGCAGCGATGCCCTCTAGTGTCTGTATTGATGTGAATGTTTTATGTCTGTTAGCAGGGTCCTCCTATGATATTTAACACTAATGAATATTTAAAGACTTGCTGTCAGGTATGCTGCATGAATCGATTCTCTTTTAGGTCTGGTTTTATAAAATTACATCCTGCCTTAAGTGGCAACCTATAAAGCTCTGGTTTCGATTTCCTGCAATATGGATCAATTTTTTAAACTTGAAGAACAACATATGTAGCCCAGGAGTTATAGAAAACAATCTAAACGTAGGTGAACGAGAATTTTTGAATATTCCTTTTTCTCTTTTTTTAGGTGGAGACTTTTGCAGCCTAAGAGTTAAACATGAAATGACCTAATAGTTATCATGTGGTTAGGAAAAACATCTCCAGGGTAAATGAATGTCAATCCTACCAAACCTAATTAGGTTTTAGGAACAAAATTATGTTTTTTTCCACCTAATTTTTTTTCTGACAAAACTGCAGCTTTAACAGGAAGAGGTCTTCATGCATTTGGCCACATATTTAGCCTCTGGAGTTGTCTTTGCGAAACATGCAAAATAATGTAAAACTGAAAATCAAACGAGTTACTCCTAATTTTATTTTCTCAGACTTCAATCATTAAGACTCTAAAATGACTCCTAATCTCAGGGGCTAAACCTGGCAGCTCCAGTGAATATTCACTGCATCTCCAGTGAAATGTCACTGCATCTCCAGTGAACATCCACTGGAGATGCAGTGGAATTTCACTGGAATTGCAGTGAACTTTCACTGGAGATGCAGTGAATGTTCACTGGAATTGCAGTGAGCTTTCACTGGAGATTCAGTGGAATTTACTGGATTTGCAGTGAATGTTCACTGGAATTGCAGTAAACTTTCACTGGAGTTGCAGTGAATTTTCACTGGAATTGCAGTGAATGTTCACTAGAGATGCAGTGACATTTCACTGGAGATGCAGTGAAATTTCACTGGAATTGCAACGGAATTGCAGTGAACTTTCACTGGAGATGCAGTGAATGTTCACTGGAATTGCAGTGAGCTTTCACTGGAGATTCAGTGGAATTTACTGGATTTGCAGTGAATGTTCACTGGAATTGCAGTAAACTTTCACTGGAGTTGCAGTGAATTTTCACTGGAATTGCAGTGAATGTTCACTAGAGATGCAGTGACATTTCACTGGAGATGCAGTGAAATTTCACTGGAATTGCAACGGAATTGCAGTGAA
>CAEFZY010027734.1:0-13661 GCA_903066815.1 Brachyrhaphis roseni
CAGCTAATTATTCCTGCAGGGTATCTGATTACTGGCAAGGCATAGCTGTTTATTGCACGGATCTTGTTCTTGCCATTAAGCTGGCTTCTCAGGACTTGCCTTATTCGTTGGAGGTATTTGGCTGTGGCTCTTTTTCTTGTGATCTGTAACTTACTCTTACAGCTTTCTGAAACTTAATATAACACTGAACGAATAATACAGCTAAAAAGATGTTGCAATAAAAATGTGATCAGTGATCAATGCAATTGTAATTACATTTTTAGAATACCTATACATGCAGCTTTAATTATTTTAGGGTTTTTTTCCTGAACGTCTGATGGGAAAAAACAGTAAATTTTTGATAACTATCACACAATTTACTCACCTCACTCTGAACCCCTGAAACTGAATAAATTAGTCAGAGTGATTAATGTCTGTCTGCAAACATGCTGAAGTGGGTCCCCAGAGAATATCCTGGCCTTTCTCTGACTTCTTGAGCTTTGGCTGAGCAAACAGTGCAGCCCTACTCAATGAAGCTTGCTTTTATTTCCTTTGCCTCATTCACAATCATCTTTTGATTACCCCGACTAATTAAAACCCCAACAAGCTGCCACTCGACACCCCCACCATCCTAGCCAGCCTCTTCCATTAGATCATCCAGCTCCCTCAAGAGGGAGAACAAACAAGAGAACAGTGAAGGAACACACACAGTCTGTTTACGACGTCATCCTTTCTCCAGCCGTCTTATTTCTTTTAATCCTGTACTTCTTTATGCTTTTGTAAGATGCTTGAGCAATGTGGAGACATGGGGTGCAAGGACAGGGGTCAAAGCTTCTCCAAAGAGGTGGCCCTAACATAGCATGGCTGAAGTGAACACAACACCCTTTTATCGTGAATTTTGGAATAAGTCGCATGTCACTCTGAAAGCTGCCTCACACAAGATTTTAAAACAAATAACAGAAATCATCAACCACACTGGAACGCTGTCAAAAACCAAAGTCCTGCTGGCTGCCATAGAAACTACCTTGTTTAGGAGACCCCAAATTCTATTTAGAGCTAACAGTAAAATCCATCCATCCAACCATCCGTTGTCTATACCACTTGTCTCTGCATGGGGACCGATGCTTAGCTTCAGCAGTCACTGGTCGAAAGGGGAGAGAGGGAGGTGTACACCCTGGACAGAAAGGCTGTCAGATCAATACAGTACAATGTAAAATATATTAGTATCTTTTGATGTTGGTGTGACTCAGCATTGTACACCTCACACACACTGTATGTCTTTCTATATACACAAGGACATTGGATTGACTTCCGTCAATTCACACTTTAGTCCTAAACTTAACTCCTAACCCAAAATCAGCATTTCTTCTTATGGTGCCCACAAGGAGCAGTCAGTCTCCACAACGTAGTGTGTTAAGAATATTGTTTTTACACTGTATCAAATACAAGGCTGTACGCACACGCCCACACACATGCACAGCAAAATTAAAAGTATTAGATTTCCAGTGATGGTGTTGTATGTTAAAAACACCAACACTGGTGTTACAATTAACACTGTAAAAATACAGTGTTAATTCAACACTTGTTTAGTCTAATTCAACAATAGGAGTGTTAGTTTCCCTAAAGAGCTGGTGTTATTCCAGAGAGTTCAATTTAAGCAACTCTGTCAATTCTGTCTGGCCATGATTTTGAAATCAACACCAGACAGTTTTTTTTTTTTAACCAGACAGAGTTGGTCCCACAATTGTAATGTATCTGTGACGTCTTGTGTTTGTCCGAGGAGTGGGGACAGCAGTATGGAGTCTGTCTGGAGCTTATTGTAACAAGGTAAGTTCCATGTTAAGATTATCGTGTTTTTGATTATTTTTTATGGATGGATTAATTTTCCATTTGTGCAAGAGTATTGATTCATATACATAGTTTGCTTAACGTAAGTTTATTTGTTTGGATATTACGTATATATGTCAGGAAGTGGTGTTGTGGTGGAGGTGAGGCAGACGCTAGGAGACCCAGGTAGCAGCAAAAAATGAGTTGTTTAATGGTGGCAGAACACAGGGAAACAGTCCAAGACCAAGGCAGCACTGCTGAGCAGAATCCAGGGCTCAACACAGGTAGCGCAAGGCAAACGAATGGACGTTACAACAGACTGGCAAACATCAGACGAGGACCCGAGGAGGAACACAGGACACAGGTGGGACTAAATACACAGAGGGTAATCAAGGGAACGAGACACACCTGGGAATAATCAAGGGGAGACAGGACAACACGGAGAGCACAGAGACACAGAACTTGAAATAAATACACAGAAAAACACAGAACCTGACAATATATGGCTGTTTAGTACAGGGTTGCTCAAGTCCAGTCCTCCAGAGATACCATCCTGCAACTTTCAGATACATCCCTGCTCCAACACACCTGAATCAAATGAATGGCTCACTAGCAGGTCTGTTCAGAGCTGATCCCGGTCTGTTGGAGTAAGGATACATCTAAAAGTTGCAGGACAGTAGCTCTCAAGGACTGGACTTATGCATCCTAGGTTTAGTATTTTTGTTAGCAGCATTTTTGTTATGCTTTTTGTAAACTTGCGTTGGGATTTTTGTAGATTCAAGTGGTATCTAATGTTTTTTTTAAAGGGAATTTGGGGATTCTTGACTGCCAATAGTATTTTTTAATAGGTTTTATTGGCTCTAGTGGCCTTTATTTGCTGGTGAATTGACAGGAAAATGGGTAATGAGAGAACAGGGAAAACATGCGGCAAAGGTCGCCAGGCTGGGAAGCGAACCTGCAACAGCCACATCAAGGACTAAGGCCTCCATATGTGGGTTGTGCTTAATTCCTGCACCACTACAGCACACCGTACCAGTAATATTTTAAAATTCAGATTTCTATGTAGATCTATATTTAACACTATTCTGTGTTAAATTATACATTCATAGTGCTAACTTTTGAAACTACATACTAGTGTTAGGTAAATTCAACACTGATGCGTGTTAAATTCCAACTACTGAGAGTGTTGATTCAACTATATCACAAATAACACTTTCAAAAATGTTATTTTAACACGATCATGAGTGGACCAATATAGACACTTCCAAATTTGCTGTGTGCACACAAGTAATTATGGCTCAGAAGTAAAAGTAAAGTCGTTTGCACATTTAATGAGTCGCGGGTTTCGCCTTTTTTGTCTCGTTTTTGAACGTGAAGTTGCTCTTTTGGGCCTGGAAATAAGCAGAGACTCATAATAAATCCCAGAATTTGTCATTCATTAAGGTAGTTTTAGTCAGAATCTCCCTGGTCATCATTTCCCGGATGATCCGTCCCGCTGTGTCTTTGTTAATGTCAAGTTATTATATTACCTCTGAATGACGTCGAGCTTCGCTTTGCGCTCCAGAAAACTGCAAAGATCGAGACTAATATGATCAGCGCAACAAACGTGAAAACAGCCACGAATGAACGAGTCTGTAAAGTTGTGCAACTAAACGCCATTATAATTATTAATATTTCCTTAAGTGTCACAAATATGTGCAGCAGCCATCCAAGTTATGGAGCCGCAGGAGGAGCGCTGTGCTCTGACAACACAGACAGGGCCGTAACGCACAACCTGGAGACTGGGGGCAGGGATGGGGTCTTTAAAATCCTTCTCAGAATTTTCCAGACAACAGTGGACCACACAAAAACACACAATTTGTAACGTAATACTAAGATCTCTTAGTATCCTAATTTCTGTTATATTACTACCCTCTTGTGGCAGTATTTAAGTTAGGTTTTGTCTTTGTTAAAATTCAGTCTGTCTGGCATTTTCTGCATGCAACGTGGCAGAGCAACAGTTTGTTTCAAGCCTCAAGTATCTTTGTCCGTAAGTAGTGTTATTGTGCTCAAATGTCGTTTGACATAAGTTTGTCTGCTATTTAAGTTTTTGTGTCATCTTTAAATGTGTCCAGCCTTTGTGGCACTATGTGTAAAAATTGTCTGACTTGAGACGTGCAAACTGTTCATGTTTGGTTCTTTTTATGCATATTTTTCAGTTTTACAAAAAATTTAAGTTCAGATCTTTGTTCGCTATTTGTCTAACCCAGTTCAGCACACCTGTTAAGGACAGAATACAAATTACTAACATTTTTTTTAAATTTTATATATATATACTGTTGTAACTATTAAATAATCTCCTCTTCAGTTCAACCTTATGAGTGGAGACACATTGTTGATGCTACCATTATAAAATAACTTACAATTGAGTATTGGCAAAGATCAATGTCATTTTCACAGGTGGTGGAGCGTTGTTGTTAGCAGCTGCTGTAAGTAACTAAAAAGTTACTTTTAATGTAACTTAGTTACTTTCCAAATCAAGTAGTCAGTAATCTAACTAAGTTACTTTTTCAAGGAGTAATCAGTAATCTGATTAAAGTTACTTTTTCAAAGTAACTATGCCATCACTGCCTATATGTCACGAGTAGTGGTTATGTACTTACGTACGCAAAAGTTAAAATATCTTTGAGCTATTGGTACAACAGCTGAGTTTTGTTGTGTCCAATAATTAGCCAGTACAATCCAGTGCTTAGTTTTTTTATTTTTCTGCTGATATAAGGCGACAACGGACCGTATCTAAAATTTAGCCACTAAAGCTAACACATGGTTTGTAGCTGCCTGGTATTTCAAAACTTGAGGATACTGAAGATCCAGGGTCAGAAATGGGAAGACGGATGTTTAAAGGGAGCTGTACGTGTTTCGTTCACTGGAATAATTTGTTGGAGGAAAATAATGCGGGAAGAAATCCACTGCTACGGGAACAAGCTGAGAACAGAGGCAACAATTTGGCACAAGGTAGTGTGCATTAATAATTTTTCATTGCTGATATAAGAGGATGGAAGCTGCCCATAGCAGGGCACAAAAATTAAGACTTCCTGAAAAGTTGAGAGTTTAGATTTTCTGGTAAATCCCATTCTAATGTGAAATATGACAGATTAATGGATTAAGGACATTTCTAGTATACTACATGCTATCACACATAATTTTTGAGAATTTGGAAACAGTTGCTCTTTATTTCCCAAAGTTATGGGGGAAGGAGAGGAGAGAATGGATATTTCAGTTGCCTGAAATAATCTGTTCCCCCCTCCATGTCAGGACTTTGGGTTTTTGGGTTGGTTTTGCTTCTCATTTTATTTAGCCTCATGTTTTAGTTCACTTTGGTTTAGCCCTTTATGGTCCTTTTGCTATTATTATTGGAGGTATTCAATGAAATTAGAATTGTTATTGCTTTCCTTATTTTTCAATCCTTTACAGTGTTTCTAGTTAGGTTTATTCTTTAGTTATCTTTAGTTATGTCCTTGTTTGTTTTTATAACTATAGTTTAATTCTATTTTATCCTTCTAGTTATTTCTTATTTCAGCCTCCCAACAGTGTTTCTAGTAATGTTCAGTTATTCTTCCAGGTCCGAGTCTATGTATGTCTTTTTTTTTTTTAGTAATTCTAGTTAGGTTATTTCTTTGTTTAGATCTTCTAGTTTCTCTAGCTCTATGTTCTTTAGTTCTTATTATTGTTAGATCAGCCTTGTTTCAATTTAGGTTCAGTTAAGGTTTTCCTCAGATCTTTCTCTCCTAGTTCATAAGGTTTTCTGTACTCTTAGAGTCTTTTGTATTAGTAGTATTTTTCAGTTACCCTTTTCCTCCCTTGTGTTCCCAGCAGATCTTCTTAGTTTTCCTGTGCCACCTTCTCCCTGCCCCTCAGCCAGAGCCTGTGCCAATTACTCACACCTGCAATCACTCTTCTCATCTAGCTAGGCCATTGTTCCATTTATTACCTCCCAGTATTTAAGCTCATCTATCCCAGTCACAATTCGCCAGTCTGTCTCGTCATCCTGATTGGCACTACCCATGTTTTCCTCCCTGGTTTACCTGTTGTTCCCTTGTGTTTCTCTTTTTTGTTGTTTTTTTGGTACTCTGACTTTCTTGTACCCTTGGATTTTTAGTTGGTTTATTTTCTTCATTAAAACATCAAGTTATTTCTGTGTCTTCTGCCTGCTGCATTTGGGTCCACCACCACACCACATCATGACAATGGGAACAAATGAATATACCTGCAAGTCTTTAAGTCTGTTTATTCCTCTCTCCATCAACAATAAATCATGTAAGTTTGGTAGCATTTGCTCCTTATTTTCCAGAGTTATGAGGGGGGAGCCATATATTTTAGCCACCTGAAATAATTTATTCCACCTCCATAACATAGGAACAAATTAATTTACCAGCAAGTCTTTAACTGTGTTTATTTCTTTCATCATCAACAATAAATCCAGTGGATTTGGTGACATTTCATCATTATTTGCCAAAGTTCAAGGAGAAGAACCAAGTATTTTAGCCATCTGATATAATCCATTCCCCCCATAACATGGGAACAAATTAATTTACCATAAAGTCTTTAACTGTGCTTTGGAAACATTTGCTCTTCATTCTCAAAGGTAAAGGGCCTTGGGATTTAAACTATCTCTCCATAGCTGCCTTATATTAAAGTCTTGTAAGAATAAATATCAAACATAGTTTTCAAAATGTAATTTATTAACCATTATACAACATACATAAACTGGTACACCACAGCAAACTCAGGAACCCAAGGCAAATACGCAAAGCAGTGATAAGTTTTTTCAATTAGTGGGCTTCCCACACATGCCAAATGGAACCACTTCAGGCACAAGTCACACTGGATCTAGGAAAGTAACCAAAAATATAAGGCTTTTTTTTTTTTTTTTTAGAAAAGTATGTCTTTACAATTACAATATACAATCAATCATTTTAGATTCTCTTATATTCCAACTGCTGTAGGATCCTATCAAAGCTTGTTTACACAAGATAAAATTAGATAAAACTTGTCCTCTTCATTTAACTTACTAACACTAAGTCTTTGAATAACTAAAAAAATTTTCTACCCAGTTCACGTCCGTGTCACTTTCCATCTCTCCACAGAAGTGGCACAAGTCTTTAGGTCAACTGTTAACAACAAAAGTATAAAAACATACACACACCCACACACGATTATACATGTACAATCGTGTCCGTGTATATGTATATATGTGGGTGTGTTTCAACACAGTCATTTTTGGAAAAAAAAAAGTAGCATTGACTTTTAATAACTATAGAAAATGGAATTATTGTACTTATTAATTTGTAGACAATTTCCTTAAATGTTTTCAGATTTCATGTTAATGTATTTAGTTTGGGCTAAGTACAAATGTTTTAGTGAAACATACAAATAATAGTAATCATGATAATTGTCATAAACACTCAAAATAAGAATATTAATGTTACCCTCACCACTGTTAAGGATAAGTCTCACAACAATTTCCAACCTCATGCTGTAGACCGCCTCAGTGGAAACAGGAAAATCCACAACCTCTTTTGCTAGGATTCTTTCTGCAAACTGAAATGCAGAGTTTCATTTAATGGCTTTAAATTGAAGTAACAAAGAAAGTAATTCACTGTACATGTCTCAAAATATATATCAAAATCCTAAAGTCATACACTATGTGACAATATGTATGTACCTTCAGTGAAAATACACCGCATGATGTATTATCTTATTGTTTTGAATGCTTGACTGTGTCACATGTCCAACGTGAGACATTGCACCCCTTCTTCCTCATAAATGCACTGTAGATATAAATATATTAATAAGAACAACTTTATTTGATTTTTATACTTGAGTGAAACTTAAATTTATAACCATACCTTGTGATACAACCTTGTGGTTTGCAAACATTTCTGGATTCAAAAACAAAGACTTTTTCTCTTATGGGTAGATCACCTAGAAAGTGTGCATTCGACAGTTTTCATGTGGTTTTTGTCTATGAGATAAGTATGATATAGATCGTTTTTAAAGTTTAAAAAACATTTTTTACCACTAAAGTCCAGTGGTGGTGTTGATTGTTGATTCCCAGAATTATTTCATAATTCATTGGGTTCATCTGTGAATAATAATTAAAAAAAATTAAAGATTTTTCATATCAAGAACAAAACATGTTTAGTATTGCACTAAGATTTTTGTATAGGTGATACAGAAAAATTTGTAAAAACATATAACCATCAACGTATTTTCTTTTCATTGATTCAAAAATACTAATAACACATGGAAGAGTCACACAGAAACACATAATGGAATGTGTTTCTTCAATCTAGGACTTTTTCCCTGCCACATTGCTGTCATTGCAAATGAATCTATGAACGCAGCCTCTCCTGTGTTCTGGCTGTTGTAGTCCTTCACGATGACAGCCAGAAATGCATTTATAGACTGCAAATGTATTACAAGAAAAAAAAATTAAATACTGTAACAGCTGTGATATTTCAAAACAATATAGTCACTGTACCTACCTGACTCTCCAGTTCCATGTCAGGACCAATTTTATTAATGTCAAAGTAAAACAACTTATATGCATTCACTTTTGACAGAAAGACAAAGACGCTTTTTTCCAGTAAAAGTATCATGCACATCTGATGATGAGGAAAACAAAACAAAAGTTAAAGATTAGTTTCATTATCATGAAACCTATTTCATTTAATTTTACGAAACATTTATGTTATCCAACATTATGCAAATCATATGACTGGAGTATGAGAAAGTATTAACTTCACTGATTCATACCACTATTTTCTACATATGAATTAATAATAAAGCTAGAAGTTTGTTGTACTAACTGACTGAAATTATTCCTTTCTTTAAAACAAGACGAAAGCATATCAGTACAAAGACAGTTTTTGTGAGACATATGTATGATAATACAAAGTGAAATGTATGTGCTTTGACATATATTTATAAAAATTTAAAATTACATTTACATTTCTCTGCTAGAGATTTTCTTTGTGTAGCAGACTGAAGAGGAGTTGTGGTGCTGGAACAGGGGGAGGTGGTGCTGGATCAGCCAGGGGTTGAGCAAAATTTATTTTGCTTCCTTGATTTTTTTAAACAATGTGGCAGTCGGGGACTCTCTCTAATGTAGATTTTCAGATGGTCAGTGTTTATCTTCTGGAATATCACACCATTATTATCTTGAATATCTGCATTTTTGCCTTGGATATTGATGACTGTATAGGGTCCAAGAAAACCAGCATCCAACTTCCCACCTTTTCTCTGCTGACTGCGTATGTCCCCTCCACACTCGGTCACCAGGTTTAAACACAGTGCCAATGTGTTGTGCTCTGCCCTTTGCTTTCTCCTGTTTTTTGGAAACACTGTCGCTGACAATGCTCCTCAGGCTTTCTTGCATTTTCAGGACCTCTGCCAACTCCTCCACTCCAATGATGTCCTCCACAGCACCGTCAATCTTTCAACACAAAATTTATATTTCAACTGTCAGTTCAAATCTGTCATTTAGAAAGCATACACTCATCATATTTATGGCATGCTAGAGTGAGATATCACAACATATTCTGAAGCCTTTCAATGTCTCGTGAAGGGGTTTATGCAATTTTCACATTTATAGAAAAAAATTCTGAAACCCTTTTCAGAATAAAGTCCTTTGTGAATGATACACTTAAAGTGTAAATTTCAGTGAGGTCATAAATTCATGAACTCACTGAAATTTAATTCAAATGCAAAGTCTTCCTGACTACGCAAGGAAACAGAACATTTTTGAAGAAACTCAATTGGTAATTGAAACAAATGGTAATTGAAAATTTGAATTTTGGACTTAAATACAATACTATGAAATGGGAAGATTGACCATAACCCTACCATGTAATGTTCAGGGACTTCTGAGGGATAGCGTGCCTTTCTTCCGAACATGAGGACGTATGGGGAATACTGTGTGGTTATTTGCTTTTTGGTGCGTATCCAAAACATCACAGCATCCAAATACTCATCCCAGGTGTGTGTATGGCCATCCACAACCTTACTCAGAGCTCTGAGATACATGAAAGGTGTAATATGTCACTCATAACACCTGATTTCTTACAATTTGCCCTTTTATGTAAGTAGTTTAGCAAACACACATCTTGTTTCGTGATCTTTTTTTGTAAATGTATATATTAGAGATAGTATTCACCTTTGAATGGTCCCATTCACTTTTTTCAACCAACCCATTTGTTTGGGGGTGGTATGGGCAACACAGACTTCGTTTGATATTGGGAATTTTGCACACTTCTTGGTTTATCTGAAATTTATAAACAAATAGTTCTGACAAAATAGCCTGCAAATTTAAACAACATATCGAACCAAATAGTGTAACGGAGGACTTTGATAGTTTTAAATTTCTCTAAGAGACTGAAAACAAATACTTACGGAATTTACAAATTCTCTTCCTTGGTCTGTCAAAATCCTTTTTGGGGCTTCAAACTGATGCACAAACTTAATTATGCATTCCGTAACTTCAGGTGTTGATTTAGTCTTTAGGGGACATGCCTGTGGCCACTTCGTTAAATAGTCAATCATGACACAAATATACTTGTGTCCAGATTTGGTTTTGGCCAGTTTTCCAATGAGGTCCAGCCCAATTAATTCAAAGGGATGGGAAACCTTAAATGAAAGACTTAATAGATTAATAAATAAAAAAATAATAGACCACTGGAAAATTTTTAAAAGCAGCATTTTGTTAAGCTAAAATAATAGCTTCTCAATATATTGTAAAATGTTTAGTATAATAAAAATTCATTCCTTAATTTCATACACCAACTTGTTCAAAATGTAGGCCCTTTGTGAGAACACAGACAAAACAGGACAACCAACCACTGCTGCACACTACCATGTAGTCTAACTAAAACTGTTTCTTTTTACTATGAATTACTTTACCTTTATGGGAGTATACACTGATGGCTGTTTCAGTGCTTGGACATTGGCCTGACAGGATGAGCACTCAGAGACCTGGGAAGTTAGTGAAAGACAAAAACCAACAAGAATTTAGCACATGCAAAGTTGACATTATTGGACAATTATAGTTTCATATTGGTAATACAAATACACATTTATTTTCCTAAAATTTAAATCTTGTAATTGGTATTACTAAAGAAAATTCTTTACTTGCTTATGTAACATACCCATTTCTTGATGTCCACAGACATTCCTGGCCAATAAAATCTCCTTGAGATGGCATCTGTTGTTTTTATTTGGCCACAATGTTCACTTGTAGGGCTGGCATGGAAGTCAACAAATATTCTTTCAGCTTCCTCAGCACCTTTAACAACTTTGACCTTTGTTGAGGAACGACTGCCTTTGTGTCTAACATAAAAGAGGTAATTTCCTTGGAAAAGATAAAGGAAACCAATAAAAAATATGACTGAAGCATGAAATTCTATTATTAAAGTGCATTTATAATTCTAAAAATATGCAAATGTATACTACTACCTGAGTTATACATCGAAGTTGAAATAAGAAGCATGCAATAAACAGAACATGAAGAAAGACATTATCAAATACATATTTATTTAAAAAAATTTCTTTTGGAGAAAAAAATAAACAGTGCTTATTTGAAGGAGTAAAGTCTGTGAATTTGCTTATGTAATGGTTTTGTTCACAATTGTCCACTTTGCTAGATTTTGTTTCTTTTATTGATTAATGTAGCAGTATGGGAATCTTTCTACAACACAACTTAAAAGTAGAAATGGAGTACAAGTGTAATTAACATGAATAACAACTACAGTCAAGAACATTGTCATTTCTGCATTAAACTTTTAGTAACGTTCGTGTGGACACACATATTAATCGAAATTAAATGCAGAGGTAAATCAATAACAAAAAAAGCATTGAATGTTATCTAACAGTTTTTAGATAACTTACGCATTCCACTATTTGCTACATATTTATGTAGAGGTTACCTTCAAGGCATCATCACTCTGGAAGATATACTTACCTTCAATCTTGTATACTGAAGCTTTCCTTGGAATGACTTTTTTTTTTTGCTTTGTTGACTGCAGTGGATATTCGCCTTTAACTTTATAGTTAAAGAGCGTTTCATATTCCACACTGTCCATATTTATGTAAAGTGTCGACTTAATGAAATAGTTGGCTTAACATAAAGCAAAACGTGATAAACAATCTGTCCAACACCTAGTGGACTTTCACATTTGCATAACTGATTGAAGGAATAGCGTCACGTGATTTTTGACTTTCCAGAAAACACCCTATGTGTTTATATTGTAAGGTACATTGTTAGATGTAATATCTGCAAAAATATTTGTAAATTGGTACATAAACATTTAAATAGAAAATACATTTCATAATGATCATCAAACCAACAGTCATATTTATTTTAACCAGTTTGGATTTCAAAATATCAAATAATAATTGTTTCAAACGTTATATAGAAAAATAATGACCAACAGTTTCAAATTTCACAGGATTTGTTTATGTGTTCCCATGTTATGGGGGGAACGGATTACATCAAGTGGCTAAAATACTTGGTTCCCCTCCTTGAACTTTGGCAAATAATGATGAAATGTCACCAAATCCACAGGATTTATTGTTGATGAAGAGAGGAATAAGCACAGTTAAAGACTTGCTGGTAAATTAATTTGTTCCTATGTTATAGAGGGGGAACGGATTATTTCAAAGCTGTGAGTGATTGTTGGACGCTATTCAACACTAGAGTGACTATAGCTCATCAATAGACTTGTTATCATCAATCACCCGGCACATACACTTTTTTCCCTCCTGCCCTCTGGGAGGCATTACAGAAGCCTACGGACTAGAACCACCAGGAACCGGAACAGCTTCTTTCCTACAGCTGTCTCGCTCCTGAACGCCTCCTGACACAAATCACAACACATGGACTGTTCTCACACATGGACTGTTACTCACCCACACACACACACACCCACACACACACCCACACACACACCCACCCACACACACACACCCCGGACTGTCTTAGCTCCACACCATTATTGCTACTTGGTTCACCTGCAAATAAACATCTATATCATGCATAGCACTTCTGGATAGATGCAAATCGCATTTCGTTGCTTGTACTTGTGACAGTGCAATGACAATAAAGTTGAATTCTATTCTATTATTTTGGTTATGACGGGTGTACGATAATTTCCCTCAAAATACCATAATTTTATGTCTCTGGTACGACAATCGTACATTTCCCAACTGGGACCACTGCTGTGCTTCAGAGAATGACTAATTCTTTGATAAACATTTGTAGATGTAGGCTGCATGCCTGAGTTATGAATGGTAAAGAACTATTTTCAGGAGTGGTTGAAACCCATGAATTAATAGATTTGGAACACTAACAGTGGAACACATTATTTAATCAGTGCCATTAATTAATTTGTCCTTCATTGCCACAGTTTTTATTTGTATGGTCAGCATTCTCTGTTCTAATCAATAGGATGGGCCTAAGACTGCTACAGCACTATGAACCGGTAAGAAAAGGAGGCAGTTATGTTGAGAAAAACACTTTTAAAAATACTTGCTCCTCCAAACAGCAAAGTTTTTAAAAACAAAGTTGTTTTAATTACTGTAAGCTGAATTTTACCTATCATAAGAATACCCATGGTTTATGCTAGCAAATCACCCATGAGCGTAGGTTTGGGTATGGACGGTCGTGACATGTCACGACCAATATTCAAGGGATATATAATAGTCCCGACCAATTTTTGCCATATTAATTTAAAAAAAAAAAAAATGTATTTTTTAACAAAAACAAAATAAATAAACGAAAATCTACATTGATTAGTTTAATATTTCAATATACTACGCAG